>CAUYPK010015756.1:0-18993 GCA_963574355.1 Loris lydekkerianus | reverse complement strand
TGATCCAGGCCTGTGCCTCCTTTCCTCCCCCCTTTCTAGAACCTCCTTTCCTCCTAGGCAGGAGCTGAGAATCCCTTGGCTTTTCTTTAATGGCCAGGTTGCAGACCTGGCCTCTGATGTGTTTTAATATTACTTTTGAATTCAAGGATTCTCCCCAGCCCTTTATAATTTCCTGTTTTCTAGCAGATATTGGAATGATGGGAAATGGAAGCAGCAAATATGTATTATTTCCTAAAGTGATAATTAAGACAGGAGGGTGATAGAGTGGAATTAAGGGTCAAAATAATTTTTTTTTTTATTAAGTCATATACACATAGATCATGAATACATTTATGCTTTTGTGGAGTACAATGTGTTGATTTTTTAATACAATTTGGAGTGCTTACATTAAACTAATTAATATAGTTTTTGCCTCCTTTACTTGACAATTGTGTTAAGACATTTATGTTCTATATTTGATAGATTTGACTTATACCCTAGCAATATGCTCCATAGTCAAAGGAAGTTTTGTTAATACATAGTATATAAGACATATGTCAATATGTTTATAAACTGAATGGAAGTTGGAATTTGACTTTTTTTTTTTTTTTTTTTGCAGTTTTTGGCCCCGGCTGGGTTTGTACCCACCACCTCTAGCATATGGGGCTGGCGCCCTACTCCTCTGAGCCACAAGGGGCGCCCTTCCTTCCTTCCTTTTTCAGAGTCTCAGTTACCCAGGCGAGAGTGCTTTGGCATCATAGCTCACAGCAACTTCAGACTTCTGGGCTCAAGCAATCCTCCTGTCTCGGCCTCCCAAATAGCTGGGACTACAGGCACCTGCCATAATGCCTGGTTAATTTTTTTATATTTTTTTTGGAGAGATGGGGGTCTTGCTCTTGGTCAGGCTGGTCTCTGAACTCCTGACCTCACCTTATCTTCCCATCTTGGCTTCCCACAGTACTGGGATGACATTCAAGAGCCACCACGTGGGGCCATCCGAGCGTGTCTGTTGATTTGGCATCTGGGTCTTGCTGACCCTGGAAACACTATCCCTTCAACCCAGGGCTCACTGATGCATCGACATGGGAAAAATTCACCTGCTGTGAGTCTGTGTCTATCAGTACAAACCAACCAGTCCAGAGCCCTCACCCTGAGCCTCACCCTCCCATCTGGGCTTCTAGCAATCTGGGCATGGTCTGTTTAGCTGGCCCTGATAACCCAAGGCCAGGTGCCAGGTTCCAAACAACTGGGGTCACCCCGTGCCCTGGAGCCTGCAGAAATCACTCTCACTAACCTGTTTACCTCATCTCACCTGCTCCTTCCCAGGGAAACCACAACAAACTATCCTGTTTGACTTTCTCCTCCCTGTCCTTGGTGAATGTACAATCCGGGAGCATCCCAGGTGGCCCAGGGAGATGGGATAAGTTCCTCTGGGGAATTTTGAGCAACAGGTGATCTTTTCAGGCTTGGTGTAACCTCACTGATAATTAAACTGCATTTTAAAACAGGGCCTCATGCAGGTGGGAGGAGGAGAAAGAGGGAGCACCAATCAGGAGGTTTGGGTTGAAAACGCCTGGCCAGGATACAAGAGATTTTTTTTTTCATTTCCTTTCATATCACTAGTGATTGCACTTAATTGCTGTATTACACACTCTGGTGTGTAACACTCATGTTTTCAGCCCAAACTTTAAGGGGGGAAAAAAAAATCTTTCATTTTAATTAATTCATTTTTTTTGGGGGGCGGGGAGAGACAGAGTCTCACTTTGTTGCCCTTGGTAAAGTGCAGTGGCATCACAGCTCACAGCAACCTCCAGCTCTTGGGCTTAGGCGATTCTCTTACCTCAGCCTCCCAAGCAGCTGGGACTACAGGTGCCCACCACAATGCCTGGCTTTTTTTTGTTGCAGTTGTCATTGTTGATTAGCTGGTGCAGGCCAGGTTTGAACCCACCAACTTTGGTGTATGTGGCTGGCGCTGTCACCACTGTGCTACGGGCACTGACCCTCATTTTAATTTGTTAATTAAAAATTGTATTTGTTTATATCTAGGTACTTGTTTTTTGTTTCATAAAGGAATTGTGGCCTTTACTTTTTATCATACAGGGTGGGCATAAAGTTCATGTGCACATTCAAATAGTGTGTAATTTACAGCTGCACACGGATACTCTGTTTCTCTGCAGATTGCATAATTTTTCACCTTTTAGTAAAGATTCCCAAAGGGTGGCACCTATGGCTCGGTGAGGAGGGGGCTTGCCCCATATACCGAAGGTGGTGGGTTCAAACCCGGCCCTGGTCAAACTGCAACAAAAAAATAGCCAGGTGTTGTGGTGGGCGCTTGTAGTCCCAGCTATTCAGGAGGCTGAGCCAAGAGAATCGCCTAAGCCCAAGAGCTGGAGGTTGCTGTGAGCTGTGATGCCACAGTACTCTACAGAGGGCAATATAGTGAGACTCTGTCTCTAAAAAAAATAAAAAAAAAATACTAAAGATTTCCGTGGAGAGGAACATTTCTGCGTCTTTACCCAATTTTTTTGAGGTCTTGCATTTGCAAGGCCTCAAAAAAAAAAAAAAAAAAAATGCACACAGACTTTATGGCCACCCTGTATTATAGTATAAGACATTTTATGTAACAAATACTTACAAAACACAACAGCAGACAGCGAGTACAAGAGGTTTTACATGCTGGTAACAAACAGTACTACTACCCATGTGTAATGGGCATTCTGATTTTCCCTTCAACAAAGTTGGGTAAAAACATGTGCATTAGGCCAGTGCCTGTGGCTCAAAAGAGTAGGGCGCTGGTCCCACATGCCAGAGGTGGTGGGTCCAAACCCAGCCCTGGCCAAAAACTGCCAAAAAAAAAAAATGTGCATTATACATGGCAAAAATGTAGTATTTCCTCTCTCTATGGGCACCTACAATTAGTTCATGCTAGCTTGTGCTGGATTTTAAAATAAAGACTCAGTGTCTTTAGCAGTATTATTGTGGGGGAAGCCGCATGCATCTGAGGTCTGTCTTTCTCCAAAGCATTTGCAGAGAAAAAGGCATGTCGAAAGAATACGTGTACCATTCTTTTCTGTACTACTTCTTGTAGGTGGGAAAGTTTGCGCGGGGGTGTGTTGGTGGGGGTGCGGGGGGCAGGTCTCCAAGGAAGATGCATTAGTAGAAATGATGGCCTGTTTTTCCCCAAATTGAAGACCCTCTCTGTAAGTCTGGGTGTATTCACTTGTAAGTTCTAGGCGAGAGCCGCTCAGCATGTACCAGCCCCTCCCGGGTGCCCTGATGCTGAGATTCTGAAGTTGGTGGAGCCTGTTTCGGGGTCGCAGTGCAGCCCGCGGCTTCCCGTATGCCTGCGTTGCTTCTTGCTCCGAGGTCTGATTGCTTCCCCCTGTTCTTCCCGCCCCAGGCACAGGGACGTTCGGGCGGGTGCACCTGGTGAAGGAGAAGAGCACAGAGCAGTTCTTCGCACTGAAGGTGATGAGCATCCCCGATGTTATCCGCTTGAAGCAGGAACAGCACGTCCACAACGAGAAGTCGGTCCTGAAGGAAGTCAGCCACCCGTTCCTGGTCAGGCTGTGAGTCCGTCTCCTGGGGTCCCCCGTGCTCCCCCTGCTCTGCCTCTTAGGATGCACTGAGCTTGTGACCTCCGCCAAGCCTCGGAGCATGACGGCCCTGAGCATTCACATCTCAGCCTCTGGTGGCACAGACGGGGCACCCCTGACCCGCGGACCCTCCTTCCAGAAGCCCCCTGCCCGAGTTCCCGTGCTCCCACCTGGGGGAGCCTGGCCCCTCCGTTGGGAAGAGTTGACCCTCCAGAGCTCTTGGTCCCCTCCACTCCCATCCAGAGCTTTCTCGGGAAGCATGTGAAGTCAGCTTTTCGCAGAACTCGCCATTGTTCCCGTTTCTGGTTGAGAGTTGGGCATCTCCACTTGGAGGCCCCAAGGTGGACGTATCCAGCATTTAGCCAATGAGTTCTGCTTCTGGCACGTTATTTCTTGTTAGGAATAGTCTGTTGTGACTCCTGTGAAAAAAATACCTTAGACGCGGTCATGTATGAACACACACAGATTTATTGCTCACAGTCTTGGATGGAGGCTGGAGTCTAAGATCCCAACATGGCAGATGGGACTCAGCCTGTAAAGAAGGGGAAAAAACCAAAGCACACAGATTTTTTCCCAGCTCTTTAAGAATGGCTTCTAGGCTCGGTGCCCATAGCACAGTGGTTACAGTGCCAGCCTCATACACCAAGGGTGGTGGGTTCGAACCCGGCCCGGGCCAGCTAAACAATTGCAGCAAAAAAATAGCCGGGCATTGTGGCGGGTGCCTGTAGTCCCAGCTACTTGGGAGGCTGAGGCAAGAGAATCGCTTGAGCCCAAGAGTTTGAGGTTGCTGTGGGCTGTGATACCACGGCACTCTACCCAGGGCGACAGAGTGAGACTCTGTCTCAGAAAAAGAAAAAAAAGAAAGAAAAGAAGAGGAAAGACGTTAAAACAGACAAACTCAGAGCAGACAGGGGAGGTGCTAGCACCCTCAGCACCACCAGGAATTGCTAGCCTCCCCCAGGAACGTGGAGAAAAGACAGTAGAGTCTGATTTCAGTGTCCCCTGCTTCCAGGAAAGCACCAGACTTGTTTATATACCTAAAGTCTCTAATCAGCTCCAGTTCACTGCATGAGAATTTGACCTCAGGTTACCTCAAGTGGTTTATTTTGGGTCTTTTTAAACAGTGCAGTTTCTCTGCTCCATCACTGAGACTGTGGCTACTTCCCGGGTTGTCCTGTGTAGGATGGTCCAGCATCTCATTGTGCTTCCTAGGACTTGCCGTGTAAAACGTACAAACTGTTTATTTCTGGGGGTTTCCCTTTAATATTTTAAAGGCTGCCCTGAGAGCCCTTTGCTGGCACAGGTGGCGTGTTTATGTGTCACGTCCAGCTGGTGTTGTGATAAAATTCCACGATTTAAATTCCACAACTCATTTACGTCGATGTGGGATTTGAGACAACATTTAGATATGTGTGCAGGAGGATGATACTCAGTGTTTTGACAAGGTGTGGCGGATGTTGAAAATTTCTCTGATTTGGATATCTGTTTCCCTTTTTTTTTTTTTTTTGGAGATAGAGTCTCACTGTGTCATCCTGGGTAGAGTGCCTTGACGTCACAGCTCACCAGCAACCTCCAACTCTTGGGCTTAAGCGATTCTCTTGCCTCAGCCTCCCGAGTAGCTGGGACTACAGGTGCTCACTGCAATGCCTGGCTATTTTTAATTGTAGTTGTCATTGCTGTTTAGCAGGCCCGGGCTGGGTTCAAACCCGCCAGCCTCTGTGTATGTAGCCGGCGCTGTAACCACTGTGCTAAAGGTGCCGAGCCTGAGAATCTGTTTCCTAACAGCGCTGAAATAAAGGCTGTAGATGGGTAGTGGTCCACAGGGCCCAGGTTTGGGCATCACAATTCTAAAGGCTCTGGAGCTGTTTTTATTTATCTTTTCTTAAATCGTACAGCATAGTTTACAAACTCCAGGGGCAGAGTTATCCAATCTCCAACTGGTGCGTGGGCATTTTGCTTCGAATCACCTGTTCCCGTACCGTGGGTGTTTCTCCTCTGGAGAATGGTTACAATGAAGGTTTTGTTTTCCCCGAAGTTATCACCCACAGTGTGACGCATTTGTAGATTTTATAAGCACAGTGGTCTCCCTTCCACCGTGCCTTTGCTTTCTGTGGTCGCTGTGAGCAGTAGTCAGCTGCGGTTCTAAAATATTAAAGGGAAAATTCTAGAAATAAACAGCTTGTGGGTTTTAAATGTCACGCGGTTCTGGGTAGTGAGGTGAGACCCTGCATTGTTCTGTACAGGATGTGAATTAACCCTTTCCCCACCACCTCTTGGCTGTGTACACTGCCCACCAGGTAGTCAGTTAGGAGCCGAGTCTGTGGTCAGATCATAAAAACCTGTGCCTGTAGAGTTTGATACTATCCAGGCATCCCCTGGGGGTCTTGGAATGAATCCCCTTTGAATAAGGTGCCACCGTCTACAGAGTGTCTCACCAGGTGCTGGGAACTTTCTCTGAACACTGCTGATGTTAGACTACAATAACTATTTGCCAACTGGGAGTTTGTGGAATTGCTGTTTTGTAGCTGTCTGTCCTGAGGGGGAACCAGGCGGGTTTCCGCGTAGAATGGTACTCACAGAGCAGCACCTGTGGCTCAAGGAGTAGGGTGCCGGCCCCATGTACTGGAGGTGGTAGGTTCAAACCCGGCCCCGTCCAAAAACTGCAACAGCAACAAAAAGGACTGGTAGTCACCGTGGAGAGAGACCCGGCGTGGCCGAGTCTGGGCTGTCAGTCACTTGGCAGGGCACTTCCCACTGGGCTGACACTGTTGCTGATTCCCGTATGGGGCTGATGTGGTTTGCACCACGGTGGTGGAGAGCGGATGAGGTTTGTGAGCCCTTCCTCTGTGCCTCTGGGCTCATGGGCACGCTCCTGTGTGCTCGATGAATGTGTGAAGCAGGGATTTTCAGCCGAGGTGCCCTGCACATTTGGGGCTGCAGGACTGTGTCTGGTGGGGTGTCCTGGGCACTGTGGGGTGTTGACCAGCGTCCCTGAGCCCCACCCACCAGATGCCAGCAGTACCAGCTACCTAATCATAATGATCAAAAATGTCTGCAGGCATCATCAAGTGTCCCTTGGAGTGCAAAATTGTGCCTTGTTGCAAAGCACTGTCAGAGATGATAGATATTTAATAGGTACACAGAAAATAAAGGTCCGTAATAATAACAGATGAGAGAGATAGAGAGATGACAAGTGATTTAGATGCATAAAGATAGATAAATGAGCCAAGGCAGGTGGATGGCTTGATCTCACCAGTTTGAGACCAGCCTGAGCAAGACTGACATCCTGTTTCTACCAAAAATAGAAAAACTAGCCCGTGTCGTGGCAGGTGTCTGTAGTCCCAGCGACTCGGGAAGCTGAGGCAGGTGGATCCTGTGAGCTCAAGAGTTTGAGTTTTCTATTGCTGCGAGCTATGAGGATGCCGCGGGCACTTTACCCACGGCAACAGAGTAAGACTCTGCCCCAGAGAGAAAAAAGAAAAAGTAAAAAATATAATAGATGATAGATGAATACAGGTAATGATTGATACTGTAGATGGGTAAGAGGTACAGATAGTGGACAGGTGCATAGGTAATAATAGGGGACCTATCGATGGATGATATATGCAGATAGATGATGAATGAATAGGCAGGTGAGTAAAGGCAGATAATAGGGCGGCGCCTGTGGCTCAAGGAGGAGGGTGCCGGCCCCATATACCGGGGGTGACGGGTTCAAGCCCGGGCCTGGCCAAAAACTGCAAAAAAAAAAAAAAAAAAAAAAAAAAGATAATAGATGACAGATGTACACAGACAATAGGCAGATAAATATATAAAGGTGGGTTATAATAGATGGTAGATGAGAGATATCTAAATAAACAGGGATGGAGAGAGGGGCCCACGTGCTAACATAGGATTCATGTCTTAGCACTGCTAACATTTGGGGCTGGATGACTTTCTAACCCACCTTTATATACTTATCTGCCTATTGTCTGTGCGTATCTGTCCTCTATTATCTATTTTTTTTTTTTTTTTTTTTTTTTTTGCAGTTTTTGGCCGTGGCTGGGCTCGTCCCCGTGTGGGGCGTCCTGTGCACTGTGGGGCGCTGAGCGTTGTCCGTGGGCCCCACCCACCAGAGGCCAGCAGCACCCCCAAGTCACGGCCACGACAGATACCTGCAGACATTCACCAGGGTCCCTTGCTGGGAGCAGAATGGTCTCCAGTCACAAATCCCGTGACCGATAGATGATCCATAGACAGATGTTACAGATACAGAGGTAGACAGGTGATAACCAGTTATAGATACGCAAGAGAGATACTGAAATTGATACTGAGATAGATACGTGACAGGTAGATGGGACAGATAGTGATAAAAGTAGGTGAGAGACGTTGAGAGAGATTGATTTAGATGACAGATTTTTTATTTTTTTGAGACAGAGTCTCAAGCTGTCACCAGAGTGCTGTGGCGTTACAGCTCACAGCAACCTCAAACTCTTGGGCTCAAGCGATTCTCTTGCCTCAGCCTCCCAAGAAGCTGGGACTACAGGCGCCCGCCACAACGCCCGGCTATTTTTGTTGTTGTTGTTGTTGTTGTTGTTGTTGTTGTTGTTGTTGTTGTTGTCATTGTTGTTTTAGCCGGCCCAGGCCGGGTTTGAACCTGCCAACCTCCGTGTATGTGGCTGGCATCCTACACACTGAGCTACACGTGCTGCCCACGATGACATTTGATTTGTACACAGGTGATAGATAATAGGAGAGTGGGTAGATAGATAAATATTGATATTCATAGATACATAGACATTATAGATACAGAGGTAGAGAAGTGATAACCAGTTACAGATACGCAGGAGAGATATTGAAATTGATACTGAGATAGATACGTGACAGGTAGATGGGACAGATACAGATAGGTCATAGACATTGAGGGCTTTGGATAGACCTGAGGGTGAGGGCTGGTGCACTGTTGGATTTATTCTTTCAACACGCCTCCAGCATTCTCCCTGCTTCTTCACCTCCCTGGTTGCAGGTGACCTTATTTGACCAGTGTGGGTTATTCTTGGCGTTTAAACATGTGCAATTCTGCCTACTACTTTCTTGGAGGTCTGTCTTGGGCACTGGGGGAAGAGCTGTCCAGGACAAGGAGATGGTTTAAGCCCAGGGCATCTGGCTTTTCTTCTGGAGAGAAGCTCAGCTACGCGTGATGTGAATGGTGGACGTGGCTTTGGAGACGAGGGTGTGTGCCTGTGCGTGTGGGGTCCACGTGGTGATTCCGTGTTCACCTGCGCTCCCTTTCCAAGCTCTTGCTTCTAGCTCAGACCTGCATCTGCCCGTTCAGACGCTGGTCACTTTGCTTCTCTGCCGTCGACGCAGTAGTCATTTCACCCCAAAACAAATCCTTGGCCTTCCTCCTTAATCAGTTCCTCAGTGTCACTTTCCCAATTCATAAATAGCCATTCTAGCTTCCGGTTCCCACCTGGGCAGCAGTGTTCTTTGACTTTACTCCAGCCCGAGCATGCACTTTTGGGTCCTTAATAGATATTGTTAATCAACTGGCTCTGTTGCCCCGTGCTGGAGTTCAGTAACCTCAGCCCAGCTCATGAACAACCTCGGGCTTAAGAGATTCTCCTGCCTTAGCCTCTTGAGTAGCTGGGCCTATCGGCACCCACCACTGTGCTCAGCTAATGTTTCTTACTTTTTTTTGTCGAGATGGGGTCTTGCTACGTTGCCCCGGCTAATCTAGAACTCCTGACCTGAGGAGCTCCTCCAGTCTTGGCCTCCCAGCCTGCTTGGATCACAGGCGTGAGCCACTTCACTCCACTGACCTTGGGGATTCTAAGACACATCGCCAAAGTCCGTCTGTGCTATTGGCATTTTTTACAGAGACCATCTCAGCTCATCCAGGCCCTCTGTCCTTCTCTTGATGTGTTTCCACGGTGCTTACCCCTTTCCTTCTGGGTCTCCTTGCTGAAATGAAGACGGGGACACTCACCCTTTCTTTGCAATCTTGTCGGTGGGTCAACCAAATAGGACCTTTCTACCCTAAAAGCCCCCCGGACTCAGCTGTGTCTGGTGCCCCTGTTTCCAACCTTGTCTGAGCCTTTTCCCTAGTTTTCTCTGAACTGACAGCCACACGGATACATTCACATCCCCGCCTCACACCTGCTTTTGCTGAGAAACTTTCCACAGGCCCCTCTGCGTTGCTCACCTGATGCAGGTTTTCCACCTAACCCACAAAGCACACGGCCGTCAAGACAGACGGGGTCTTCCCTTTCTGCTACTAAATACCCAGATGTTTCCTGGTAAAAAGTGATCCCTGTTCAGAATCTATAGGTATCGATAAAGAATGTGGTCCGTGAGTTAAAGTGGCTGAAGCGCTGACGGACGGATGAGTGAATCCCACAGGTACAGAAGTGTCCCGTCTGGAACACACCTTCTTGGCTCCTGTGCATGGTGATAAAACTTTTTATCTGGTGTTACCCTCACCTTTTATCCTTTATGTCCGGACTTCAGACAAAGGCCACGTGCAGTTTTGCAATTTCTGGGTATAGTTTGCTGAGTAGATTGGCTGATGAGATTAATCTATTTCTGATTTTATGAAATCAGGTTTGAATTCACATGCGGCCCCTGAGACACCACCATGTGTGTCTCATTGTTCCCCCGTGGTGAGTCAACTTTTCTAAACTTTTCTTGGGGAGATTGTGAAGTCAGTATCTCTTTGAACATTTTGGTCCTAATCTTCAATGACATCCAGTTTTTAATTATTTATTATTATTATTGTTTTGAAGCAGAGTCTCACTATGTCGCCCTGGGTAGAGTGCCGTGGCGTCATAAGCTCACAGCAACCTCCAATTCCTAGGTCTTAGGCAATTCTCTTGCCTCAGTCTCCCAAGTAGCTGGGACTACAGGCACCTGCCACAATGCCTGGCTATTTTTTGTTGTAGTTGTCGTTGTTTAGCAGGCCGTGGCTGGGTTCGAATCTGCCAGCCTCGCTGTATGTGGCTGGTACCCTAACCACCGAGCTGTGGGCACTTAGCAGACATCCAGCTTTCTGTAGGTTCTTTCCATGTATGAAAAGTCTAATCCATGGAGACTTGGGGGAGGGTGTATCGGAGGACTATTTCTTTTATCTTAGAATACTGCATTTATCGAATTTTAGTAATTTGGAGAAAGTCAGTGAAGCCAAGGTCTTGGAGTTTTTTTTATATATATTGATAATGTTTTTGGTTGCCGTGGAGTACTTTTATTTGCAGAATGTTACTACTCAAAGATGCTGGTGAGTGGTGACACATCAGTGTGTAGATGAAACCGATGTGTCCAGTTAATATATAACGATTAGAAGGCTTTCTTGAGCACTGTGGTTTGTTGCTGTCTTGTGTGATTTTACTGAGATTCTGGTGGGGGAAAAAAGCATATTTTTTGTGCATCTTTGTCTGAGTTCTCCCCTCTCAACTTTTTCATTTGTTTTCTTTGGTTATATTTTTGGTTTTCTTTTCTTTTTATTTTTTTTTCCCTTTTTCTTTTCTTCTCTTTTCTTTTTGCTTTTCCTCCTCCGTTCTTCTTTCTTTTCTTTCTTTCTTTGACACCAACTCCCAGCTCTCCTCCTTACCTCTGAATTAAATTGCAACTTCCCCCAGGACCCCGTGGCTGAGTCTGAGATCTTCCTGTGACCACCACGGCTGGCTGCGTCACCTGGTCTCCACTCAGACTATTTGGGGCTGGCATAGTCCACAGACTTGCTTGATCTTGAAACTTCAAACCCTTCTAATCACCTGCCATAGTGAATTGTCTATGATGGGCGACTCTCATAGATGGGGGTGACCTCTGGTTGCATGAGTAATAATGCGATGCTTTGCTTTTAAGGGGATCTGAGCACGTTGTTAATTACCCTTGTTTTGGATCAATGGGAGTGGATAAGAGATACACCCAAGAAGCACGTGTGTTGCATACTGATTGATGAGGAGACTGCTTCTGGCACGTACAAACGTTTATCACTTCTGTATTTGAGCCTCAGAGAGAGATGCGGGGCTGTGTAAGATTCTTTTCAGTCAAACGGACAGGGGTACACATTGGTCTTACAATTTAGGATATTTTTGAGAGCTCTGGGTTGGGTGTGGTGCCTCACACCTCAATCCCAGCAGTCTGGGAGGCCGAGGCAGGTGGATCACTTGAGGTCAGGAGTTGGAGACCAGCCTGAGCAAGAGTGAGACCCTGTCTCTACTAAAATTAGAAAAACTAGCTGTGCATTGTGGCAGGCACCTGCATTCCCAGCTACTCAGAGAGGCAGAGGCAGGAGGATTGCTTGAGCTCAGGAGTTTCAGGTTGCTGTGAGCTGTGACCATACAGCACTCAATGCAGGGTAACAGAACGAAATTCTTGTCTCAAAGAGAAAAAAGAGCTCTAGTTTTCCCTGAAGATCTTAACACCACACCATTTCTGGTGAGTTCTAGCTAACTTTGCCATCAACCCTTCCCTGAAGAAATCCAAAAAGTCACCAGCTTACAGAGATAGAGGTTGCTCATAGAATTTCATTGGCAAGATGTCATTCAGACCTTAGAACAGATCCCCCTACCAGAACAGTGAGATTATGCTGGAGTTCTAAGCCCATCCACAGAAACACGGTCACACGTTTGAAATAGTGTGCATTTTTTTTGACTGTCCCTACAGAGCTAGTCACAGCACAGAGCAGTAAAATAGGGGGGGGGGGGGGGAAATGGAAGGCACATGGGTGTCTGGCTGATCTTTGTAACCACAGAAGCTGGTCCAGGAAATAACGTGGGTGTCGGGGAGAATCTACCCTTCTCCCCAGGCACTCTTCCTGCGTCCTTAAATGGACAGTAATCTTGAACTTGCTGAGAGCTATAGGAAGTCAGTAGCAGAGGCAGCGCAGGGAGCCTTCAGGTAAGAAAAGCAAACAGCTCCCTGACTATGAACGTCCTTTAGAGGGCAGGGCATCCTCAACTACAAGGTCAAGAGACGGACTTGGCTGACACAGCCCCGCTGTGAGGGTAGCTCAGTCCCTGATGTACATTGTTATTGCAAAGACTCTGCAAATCTCAGTGAGCATTGAGGAAAAGCCTTTTTTATGGGACACCCATGTTTTGCTAATACATCAATGTTGGGATTAATCACAGATCTGTGCCTTTGAAATTCAGAGCCGTATATTGTTTTTATGTTGCTTTCCTTTTCAAATTGATTACTAAGGGGTCACTGTTCCTCCCTACGGCCCATACACAGAGGGGACCAAAAAGTCTACACACATTTTAAGAAAGGACACAAAACAAGTGCATTAAAATTGTAACACCCAAGTCATGTTTCACTTCTGCAATCACAAGAGATACAAGATGCAACATAGTAATTGTTTTTGGTATATACCAAGTATTACAATTTTATTACAGCTTTTTTTTTTTTTGCAGTTTTTGGCAGGGTCTGGGTTTGAACCCACCACTTCCAGCATATGGGGCTGGCGCCCTACTCCTCTGAGCCACAGGCCCTATTACAGCTTTTTCACCCCCTTTTCTTAAAATGTGTGCAGATTTTTTTTTACAACCTCTGTGTTTTTATTTATTTTTATTTTCTCCTACTTTCCTGACCCTGCCACCTGATTTTTTCCCTTTCCTTTCCTTTTCTTTCTTTCTTTCTTTCTTTTTTTTTTTTTTGAGACAGAGCCTCAAGCTTTCACCCTGGGTAGAGTGCCGTGGTGCCACAGCTCACAGCAACCTCAAACTCTTGGGCTCAAGCGATTCTCCTGCCTCTGCCTGCCAAGTAGCTCGGACTACAGGCGCCCACCTTTTTTCCATTTTTCTCATGAATGATTTCCCTTTGAATAAAGCTGTGTATTTATATAAGCCTTCTCCCTGAATCCTTGCTTTTCACTCCATATTGCTTCAGAGATATGGGCTGTGTAAACAGACAAGAGCTTCTGGTCAATCCATACTGTGGTCCTGGAGATAGTTTTGTTTTCTTTGGGGACCACGTAGCTGCAGGTCCTTGGGGTCAGTCAGCCTTGGAGGGGAGCACCTGTGATATTGTCAGGACCAGACAAAAACACAGGGACACAAGTGTCTTGGTCTGATCACCCTGTGTGTTCTTATTGGCAACGTTTCGTGGGCTAATCTTGTGATGCTTTTATCAGGGCACGGGCAGGCCGGTCTTTTAAGTTGCTGGGGTCCTGCCCCAGGGCAAGGTCCGTTAAGACCTGTGGATCTGGCAGTGTCTGACTGGGGAAAAGTAAAGTTAGAAACTCCGAGAGACAAGGAGACCAGGCACACAGAACAGAATTTTCAAAGGTGGGAGAGGAGGGGACCCCCTCCCGTTTGTGGGGTTCTGGTGAGTGGCCCCAAGTATTTGTTCCATTCTGCTTTTATTGAAGGCCATGTGCTCATTAGCCCAGAGGGTAAGCTGAGGAAGAGAACCGAGATGCCAGCAGTTTCTCTGAGCAAGCTTATCAGCTCCTATTATTTCTGTAATCATTAATCTTAAGGGTCTGAGCAACCTTGAGAAATCGGGAAACTGAGCCTTGTGTGGGGGTGGGGGCAGCCTCCTGTCTGTGGTCACACACACAGATTCCTGGGGAGGTGTTAAACTCTGGTAGTTCCCTGTGGCGTAAAATGCCACTGGCATCAATCTTCTCTGAAGCTTTGGTGGCAGAGAGGAATTTTCCTCTTATCCCCAACCCAGAGGCGTCTTCCTCTGCAATAAGCCCCTCTACCCATATTTCAGGGCTTGATCTCTGCCCTGGACATACAAATCTCCACAACACGTGTTTGCTTTGCCTGTTGACTGGGCAGGGGACGGCCTAGTTAATGTTCCTGGCTAGGCCTTGCACACATCATCCTTCAGAGCGTTCACAGACCCGGCAGCGGTGAATGCAAGGTGTATCCCCTGCAGGCCTGGCTTCCGGGAAACTACCCAGCTAAGACATTTAGCAGTGTCTGATTTAAAGGTAAACTAGCTGACTTTCTTGTGCCTCACCTTGCTCAGCTTACTTTTTTACTTTCCCCTTTTTCTGGGGATGTTTTCCCTTGCCAAGAAGGGGGGTCTTTAGTCCCCATTCTGCCGGAATCAAGTCCTATCAAAATACAACAGCCTTAAATCCAAATCCCCCCCCCATCTCTTTATGTAAGAACATCCGTTCATCATCGTCCCTTATCCCTCAAGAACGTCTTTGTTTCTGTTTTAACGCTAAGGTTTCTAAAATACGGACAAGACTGGGCATGCTTTCTCATCTTTTTTCATTTTTTCCTCTTCAGTTCCTTTTGGCTGCTTTTTCTTACCTTACGAGAGCTAATCAACACCTTTGTAAGGAGGATGTTTCTTGTCTGACTTGGGAAAAGTTCCTGTGGGGAATTGCTTAAAATAATTGACAGTAGAACGTCTGTGAGTTGACCCCCGAGGGACTCTGAGAAAGCTGGTCAGCACACGGGGGTGGTGACCATCAGGAGCCAGGCCTGCTGTATGAATATTCCAGTCTATGAAAATTAGCGCAACTGAAGGAGGTGGTCCGTGCAGAGAGGGGATAAGCTATGGACGGTCTGCTACTGTGTTTAAGTCTTTTTTGAATGTCTGTTTTTCCCAGCAGGTTTGGGTCTTGACCTGTTAATTTATGGTGAATTTCTAAGCTTGCTTACAGTTCCCTGAGCTCCTGAATCAGATGTGACCTCTGACGCTCTCTGGGTTGTATGTGAGTTTGCTATGGCTACCATACTAAGGAGCATGGGCTACGGGGCTTCAACAATGCTTGTCTACTTTCCTGTAGGTCTGTCAGGTAGAGTTTCGAGATCGAAGCATCAGCAGGGCTGAGTCCTGCGCAGGCCTCTGTCCTTGGCGTCCAGACACTGTGTTCTCCATGTGTCCTCACATCGTCATCCCTTGGTGCATGTCTGTGTCCCATTGGATCAGGACCCACCGTAGAGATCTCACTTCAACTAAACTACATCTTTAAAGGTCCTATCTCCAAGTAAACAGCCACCTCTGAGGGACTGAAATATTATAGTTCAACATGCGAATATTGGGGTGGGGGCACACGTAATTCAGCCCATAACATACTGTTAGTTTGTTTATTACCAAAGCTTTGTATTTGTTCTTGGTCTATCCCAAGACTGTTTAATGGGACACACCTGTCTTAACATCAGTTGTCATCTGAATGTGTGCCCCCCCCACCCCCCTAATTCCTATGGTGAAATCTTCACCCCCAGAGTGATGGGATGAGGCGGTGGGGCCTTTGGGAGGTGATGAGGGTGGAGCCTCATGGATGGGACCAGAGTCCTTATAAAGGGACCCCAGAGAGCTCCCTGGCCCCTTCCACCATGTGAGGACACAGTGAGAAGGCTCCATCTATAAACCAGGAGCTGAGTCCCCACCACTCACAGCATCTGCCATGCCGGGATCTTCAGCCTGCAGACCTGTGAGCAATAAATATCTATAGTTTGTAAGCCTTAGGGTTCTGATAAAAGGGACCCCAGGGAGCTCCCTCACCCCTTCCTCCATGTGAAGACACAGTGAGGAGGTGCCCTTTATGAACCAGGAGCTGGGCCTCTACCACTCACAGCATCTACCATGCTGGGATCTGCAGCCTCCAGACCTGTGAGCCGTAAATGTCTGTTTTTTGTAAACCACCCAGGTTGTAGTATTCTGACAACGCCTACCTGTCCCTGAATATTAAATGTGCGTCTTCTCGGCCGTCTCTGGCCAAGCCTTCATGTCTGTGCTGCTTTCTCATAGGTTTTGGACCTGCCACGATGAACGGTTCCTTTACATGCTGATGGAGTTTGTGCCAGGCGGCGAGCTCTTCAGCTACCTGAGGAACAGGGGCCGTTTTGCTGCAGCCACCGGGCTCTTCTACTCAGCGGAGATCATCTGTGCCATCGAGTACCTGCACTCCAAGGAGATTGTCTACAGGGACTTGAAGCCGGAAAACATACTGCTGGATAGGGACGGTCACATCAAGCTCACAGACTTTGGGTTCGCCAAGAAACTGGTAGGCAGGTAAGAAAAGCAGCGTTGGCTTTGGTGGGAGCTGAAAGGTTAGAAGGGGCCTCAGTTGTCATGATGGGTCAGGCAGGGATGGTGTGTCACCAGCATTTAACTGCTCACGTGGGGCCAGAACCTGCAGGGGGAAATGAGGGCAGCAAACTTCAACCCACACGGCGCAGATGAGCTGGGGTGGGAAGGATGTGGGCACCTAGGAAGCCAGTGTTCTTCACCCCCATCATGCAAAAAATCAAATCATCCTGTTGCTGCTGTTGTACAGAAATTATCGTTTGGAATTCATTGAGGGTACAAAGAATTAGGTCATACTGGTTGCTTTTGTTAGGCAAATTCCTTCTTAGAATTGTGTTCCATCCCCAAGAATTGTATCGAAATGATAAGGAGATAAGTCTGATCTGTTTGGGTTGCGGTAACAGCAAAATAGATAAAATAGATCTGTTGTGACTGAGATACAAACTTTTTTTTTTTTGAGACAGAGTCTCACTTTGTCGCCCTCAGTAGAGTGCTGTAGCATCACAGCTCACAGCAACCTCGAACTCTTGGGCTTAAGTGATTCTCTTGCCTCAGCCTCCCAAGTAGCTGGGACTGCAGGTGCCTGCTACATCACTCGGCTATTTTTTGGTTGCAGTTTGGCTGGAGCCGGGTTTGAACCCGCCACCCTCAGTATATGGGGCCGGCGCCCTCACTGAGCCACAGGTGCCACCCGAGATACAAAATATCTTTTAAAATCCTGTGGTGCTTTTGCTGGTCTCAGGGATTCTGCAGGTGCCTTTTCAGATTCCTATAACTACAACCCCCCCTCCATTCCTCATAGGCCATTTCCTTTTCCTTCCTTTTTTTTTTTTTCTTTCCTGAGGCAGAGTTATTCTTGCTGTGGGATTGAGTGCAGTGGTGTCATAGCTCACAGCAACCTCGAACTCCTGGGTTCAAGCAATCCTCCTGCCTCAGCCTCCTGAATAGCTGAATAACTGAGACTACAGGTGCCTGCCACAGCACCTGGTAATTTTTTTATTTTTGATAGAGACAAGTCTTGCTCTTGCTCAGGCTGGTCTCAAACTCCTGAGCTCAAGTAATTCACGCAGCTCAGCCTCCCCAAGTGCTGGGGTTATAGGTGTGGAACACTGTGTACTGCCTCCTATTTTTTTGTTAAACAGTTTTTTTGAGCTATTACGCACCTATCACAAATTCACCATGTGAAGTGTGCAGTTCCTCGGTTTTTAATGTATTTGTTCATAGATAGGTGCCACAATCCCTAAATTAATTTGCATCAGTCCAGGAAGCAGATCCGATACCCTTAGCCTATAATCTGCCATCTCTGTACTACTTCTTGCCTTAAACAGCCGCCAGTCTGATTTCTCTGTGGCTTTAGTGATGCTGCATAATTCGTAGAATCAGAATCATATCATGTTGACCTTGGTGTCTGGGCTTCTCTCTTTGAGTATCATTTCTTCATGGTGCAGCCACATTAGAGCAGATCTCAGGGCCTTGTTCCTTTTCATGGCCAAGTAATATTCCACGTTGTCCACGGACCAGCTTTCCCTTATCCATTCTTTCCTTGACAAACACTTGGCTTGTTTGCACATCTTGGCCGTATGAATAGTTGTGCTATGAACAGTCATATCTACCCTGCTATTTTCTATTTCCCTCAAACACAGAGACTTTTTAATGCGCAGGACCCTCAAGTTTTTTTTTTTTTTTTTTTTTAGAGACAGAGTCTTACTTTATTGCCCTCGGTAGAGTGCCTTGGCATCACAGCTCACAGCAACCTACAACTCCTGGGCTTAGGTGATTCTCTTACCTCAGCCTCCCGAGTCGCTGGGACTACAGGTGCCTGCCACAACGCCTGGCTCTTTTATTTTATTTATTTTTTATTGTAGTTTGGCTGGGGGTGGGTTCGCACCTGCCACCCTCGGTATATGGGACTGGTGCCCTACCCACTGAGCCACAGGTGCCACCCAGGATTCTCAAGTTTAATATGTCCAAGGAATTATGCTCCATATGGAAGGTACGTGCCACCAGCCACGGGTGGCATGTCCAGCCCCGAGACTCCCAGGGGGTGACATCTAATCCTTTCTCTGTGATCAGATCTGCAACTTCATTATGTTCCGCACCATCAACTTTTATTTCACAAGAAGCGTTTCAGTGGCTCCGTATGGTTTTAGAGACCTTTGCAGGGTGGGAGACACCATCACCATTTTCTTATTTATTTATTTATTTTATTGTTAAATCATAGCTGTGTACATTAGTGCAATCACCTGTACCCATTCTAAGATGCACCATAGTAGATGTAGCCCCACCCATTCCCCTCCATCCTCCAAAACCTCCCCCCTCCCTTCCCTTTCCTTGGCCCTTTTCCCATAGTCTTGTGCTATAGTTGGGTTATAGCCTTCATGTGAAAGCTATAATTTAGCTTCATAGTAGGGGTGAGTACATTGGATACTTTTTCTTCCATTCC
>CAUYPK010015755.1:0-41911 GCA_963574355.1 Loris lydekkerianus | reverse complement strand
TTGGGTACTTTTTCTTCCATTCTTGAGATACTTTACTAAGAAGGATATGTTCCAGCTCCATCCATGTAAACATGAAAGAGGTAAAGTCTCCATCTTTCTTTAAGGCTGCATAATATTCCGTGGTATACATATACCACAATTTATTAATCCATTCATGGATTGATGGGCACTTGGGCTTTTTCCATGACTTAGCAATTATGAATTGGGCTGCAATAAACATTCTGGTACAGATGTGTTTGTTATGATGTGATTTTTGGTCTTCTGGGTATATGCCCAGTAGAGGAATTACAGGATTGAATGGCAGATCTATTTTTGGATCTCTAAGTAGAACTAGATTTCTTAATGACAGTTCAGGTCTCTGAAGGGACAGGAAGTAGGCTTGGTGCTCATAGCTCAGTGGTTAGGGCGCTGGCCACATACACCAAGGCTGGTGGGTTCGAACCTAGCCCAGGCCAGCTAAACAACAATGACAACTACAACAAAAACATAGCTGGATGTTGTGTCCCAGCTACTTGGAAGTGAGCTGTGATGCCATGGCACTCTACTAAGGGTGACATGGTGAGACTCTGTCTCAAAAAGGGGGGGAGGGGAGTAAAAACTGGCACTTGCCTTTAAGAGTGGGCCTGGCCTGGCATTGTGACTTCTGCCATATTGTGTTATTGGAACTAGTCACAGGCCAGATTAGAGTCAGGGAAAGGCGTAGACCGCACCCCTCAGTGCAGGAGTGGCATATGTGGGCGACATGGATGACAGCCACCTTCAGAAGTGAGTAGCCACTGGGAGGCAGGCAGAGGAATCCAGGCACACCATGAAGAAGCAAGAGTGGGTGACAACCAAGGAGAGATGGGAAAGCTTGGATGACAGAAGACGGGAGGAGCTGAGCCCTGAAATGAAGAGGCTGAGCCTGACCTGACAACACTGGGGAGCTGCAGTGAGCTACCAGGAGGCAGAGTGGCTTCCAAGAACCAGACGTGTCACTGCTTGCTTCCTGGCAGCAGGGCTAAGCAGTTCCCATGCAAATGTCCACAGGACAGGCGTGGCCGGCCACTGTGGATCAGACGTCCCAGAAGGTGCACACAGGAGACGGGCAAGCGCAGCTCCACGTGACAGGAAGGCCAGGGTGTCAGGAAAGCCTGTCGCTCAGATAAGGAGGGGGGAGGACGAAGGATGGGGGCTGTGATGTTGTCTTGTCCTCTGATAAAAGCTCATGGGCAGGATTGGAGAAGGAGACAGGTGCCAAGGAGACCAATTAGCAGGCCGCAGCAGCCCAGGCATTAGAATTCGGTATTTGGAACCATCTCCTCCCTCTCTAAGGAATGGAATGACGGTGTAGCCCTGACAGGGAGCAGGCCTAGAACATGACGGGCTGTTCAAGTTCTTCCAGGTGCTGCATCATCTCTGGTAAAGATTTGATTCCGTCTATATGAAGTCATCTGATAAAACTTGTAAAATGACAACACAGGTTGAAATGATAACGGGTATCAAGGCTTTATTGGGCACACCTGGGCGATCACACCCAACATGGCAGAGAAACCTGAAACGGCGGAGCGTGCATTGCTCATGAGTCAGAAGCACCTACCTGGTGCACGGGCAGCTCCCAGTTGCAGGCTGGCCCTCAGGAGGGATTGTGACTGTTGCTGTCACCCAGCTAAGATGAGCACGTGTCTGTAAGACAGGTTCCCCGCAGGCTGCTTGTGTGCTGTGCATGCAATCCCAGCTGCTCCTGCTCACCACACTCCCTGCCTCTGACGCACTGCCAAGTACACAGCAGTCTCAATACACACCTGCCTGTCTGAGGATGCGGCTCAAAGTCTGTACAGGTGGTGATGGTACACGCAGATTACTCAGCTCTGCATTCTAGACGCTGCCAAGAGCTCTAAGGATGCAGTTAACTATTCAGAGAAACGGAGGCCCTTCCTACTGCCAAGTGCCCGGCACAGTATTTAAACTCAGCTCTGGGATGCAATGCATTGAACAACTTCTCTAAGGAAAATAGTGGCAGCAAAGTCAGCGAGACAAAGTGGCATCTCCCGTCTGTGCCCCTTCTGTGACTCTCTATCCCCACTATTTCAGGCACCTCTTTCCAGGCTACTACTTTTGTTCTTTGCTGTCATTCGGCATTCTTCCCCATGGACCTTGCAGGTGATGAGAAGGGAGGGAGTTGGCAGGTATGTGCATTTTGCCCCAGCTTGGACCATTGCTAACTCCAGTCTTCCCTAGTAAAGGGGAAAGATGGGGAGAGAAAACAGCCAGGGGGATGGAATAAGAGAAAAACGGGGAAGAAGGTGACCACAGCGAGGGAAAGCACAATGGAGGAGAAGGGCGGCAACGTGGAGACTGGGGTCAAGGGGGCACCCCCAGCCCCGCAGGGCATGTAGTGGACAGAGCTCACACACCCGGCAGCCAGGAGGCCCTGCTCTTCCAGGCACTGCCTCTGCTCTGCTTTTGTTTTCTCATTTCACTGCTTAATAGCACCTGTCTTAGAAAAAGAGTTAAGCGATAAAATTTGGGTTAATCCATTTTAGACATTCAGCTGCCCTGCTAAATGCTAATGTTAAATGCTTTCTACTGCTGCTGTAATAACTAATGACAAACTTAATGGTTTAAAACAACACAATATACTGTCTTGCAGTTCTGGAGGTCAGAAGTCTGGAATGGGTCTCACTGGGCTAAAATCAAGGTGTCACTGGCTTCTGGAGGCTCCGGGGGAGAATCATTTCCTTGACATTTCCAGCATCCCTTGGACCACGGTCCTTTCCTTCACCTTCAAAGCCAGTAGGGTAGCTGGAGCCCTCACGTGGCCTCACTCCTGTAGTCACAGCTCCCTCATTTTTTTTTTTTTTTTTTTTTTTTTGAGACAGAGTCTGTCATCCTGTGTAGCGTGCTCTGGCATCTTAGTTCACAGCAACCTCAAAATCCTGGGCTCAAGGGATCCTCCTGCCTAAGCCTCCCAAGTAGCTGAGATTACAGGCCCCAACCACCACAACCAGCTTGTTTTTCTATTTGTAGTAGAGATCGGGTCTTCCTCTTTCTCAGGCTGATCTCTAACTCCTGAGCTCAGGCAATCCACCTGCCTTGGCTGCCAGAGTGCTGGCATTACAGGAGTGAGCCACCACATCCAGCCACATCTTCTGCTCACTGCTCACTGCTGTGACTACACTGGGGTCACCTGGTTAATCTCATGGTCAGCTAGTAAGCCCCCTAATTCCACCTGCAACCTAATTCTCCTTTGCTATATAATCTAACATATCCATAGGTTCTGGGAATTAGCACATGAATGTTACTGGGGACCACATTTTTCTGTTCACCACAGATACTTGACCTTGATGAAACTATACAATTCTCGTTTCTTCCCTAGTGTTCTTAAAAACCACGAAACCAGGCCAGGCACAGTGGCTCCTGCTCATGCAGGCTTGTGTATGACACGGGGTGACTGCCTCCTCTACTCTTGCAGTAGTGGATACTTTATTTAATGATGCTCTCTCTCCTAATGATTGGAAATGTGTTGCTAAAGTTTGTCTCTCCCAGGGAGAGGGTTTTTTTTTTCCTTTGAGATGTCGCCCTCAGTAGAATGGTGTGGCTGCATAGCTCACAGCAACCTCAAACTCTTGGGCTTAAGCAATTCTCTTGCCTCAGCCTCCCAAGTAGCTGGGACTACAGGTGCCAACACAATGCCCAGCTATTTTGTTGTTGTTGTTGTTGTTGTTGGAGTTGTCATTGTTTGGCAGAGCCGGGCCAGATTCGAACCCAACAGCTCTGGTGTATGTGGCCGGCGCCCTAGCCACTGAGGTACAGGCGCTGAGATATGTTTGTTTTTCCTAGAACAGCTGATATCCCTCATAAGGTCCCTGAAGGGTTGGTAAGACATGGACCCAGAGAAACTTCTTGTGGCACCTGTGAAAAAGCTGAGATTGGCCAGGCGCAGTGGCTCATGCCTATAATTATAGCACTTTGGTAGGCCAAGGTGGGTGGATCGCCTGAGCTCATGAGTTCCAGACTAACCTGAGCTATAGCGAGACCCCATCTCTAACAATAGCCGCGCATTGTGGTGGGCACCTATAGTCTCAACTACTTGGGAGGCTGAGGCAAGAGAATTGCTTAAGCCCAGGAGTTTGAGGTTGCTGTGAGCTATGACTCCAGGGCACTCTACTGAGGGCAAGGGCGATAAGTGAGACTCTGTCTAAAAAAAAACTCCAAACAAAACACCCCGTCCCCTCACCCCTCACCCCCAGGAAATCTAGGGCAGGTGCGGTGGCTCCCACCTGTAATCCTAATATTCTGGGAAGCTGAGGCAGATGGATTGCTTGAGCTCATGGTGCTAGACCAGCCTGAGCTAGAGCAAGACTCCCATCTCTAAAAATAGCTGGGCATCGGGGCAAGTGCCTGTCGTCCCAGCTACTTGGGAAGCTGAGGCAAGAGAATCAATTGAGCCCAGGAGTTTGAGGTTGCTGTGAGACATGACCCCATAGCACTCTACCCAGGATGACAAAGTGAAACTCTGTCTTAAATGCAAACAAAAAAACAAAAACAAAAACCCAAGAAGTCTGAATGCCAGTCATTGTCTGTTTTTCCTTGTAGGGGGTTTGTGGAAGGAGAAGTAATAATCCTAACCGTCTGTCATTTAAATAAAGAAGAGTTACTGTTTTTGACTAAAATGGCATTAACCACAATAATGTTACATGGGTCATTACACAAATTTTGAAATACACAAAAATCAAGAAATGTGAAGTCCATGCAGCTAGAAACAAATGAAGCCCTCCCAACAACAATGTCAGGCCGAGCAGGTTGCAACTCGCACGGGTCAATCAGAAGGCTGCTGTGGACTGCGTTTCTTGGAAGAGAAATCATGGACCTTAACACAGTTGTCTTAGAATTTTTGTAATGACCCATGTACATACTGCAGTGAAGACAGTCCCTTCTGCAGAGGTTGCCACATGCTCTCGGGGCCACCTGCTCTGGCCAGGGCTGCCTGGTTCCCAGGGGCAGCCAGCCAAGGGGGGGCCTTAGGGACATGATGATTGGGCAACAGACAGATTCCTGGTCATTTGTTGGGTCAGTTTTATAGTCTCTGTAGAACTCTGGCTATGCAAAGTGTCTCCTATTTATTTGTCAATCCAAGAGATGTTGTAAGTCGCTGCTGTAATTGCCAGCAAGCAGGGAGGGCGCTCAAGACCCACACCGGCTGGACTCACTCAGTGAAGACTTGGACTGACTGTTGTTTTTGGCAATGCTGACACCACAATTAGGCATGGAAGACAGAGTTAAAATTAGCAAGGATTCATTTTTTTTAGGAAAATAATACATTTCTCTTTTTTATTTTTTACTGAGCTCTTTCATAAATATTCCTTTAAACTGGCAGCCAGGGCCATTTTCCTGATTGAAAAGCCCTCTATTAAAATGGTCAGGTGGAGGTATGTGTGTGTCTGTGTGTGTAAGAGAGATTACAACTGAGATTATATGAGAATAGTCAGCATTTGAGAAAGAACTATTAGAGTACTTCAAATACCTGCTGCCATTATGGAACTCCTTCCTGTGCCCAGGACTTTGCTGGGCACATGAGCTTTGTCGTCTGTGACCCTCAGAACCACACACGGTAGATATTACAAATCAGGAATTGAGAATAAAGAGTCACACAGCGATTAAACTGCAGAGAGGAAGTAACTCCCCGGCTCCTGACTCCAAAGCCCTGGCCTCCTCTTGCACCACATAACTCATGGTAGAATCATCTCATGTGTGTAAGGTAAGTGGTGGCAATGGAAAGATGGAGGCGTTGCACTGCTGAGGTCCTGAAGTCACCAGGTTTCATCCATGCCTCCTCAATCAACCAACCCTCTAACCCACATCGACACCCCCAGTTTCCTGATTAGTGACCCGTCTGGAGCCCCGTAATGAGTCAGCCTGATGTGACTCTGAGTCTACCCTTGTTTTGATGCCACCTCACTTCTCAGAGACAGCTGTTTAATACGTAGGAACAAATGGAGAAATTAGGAAACAAGAAAGAATAACAGGAAACTGAGCAAAGAAGGAAAAAGAAAGACAAAAACTAGAGCACATTTTTCTGTGTAAGAGGCAACAGCTCAATTTTGTGGAACACGGAGAAAGCCACACCTACTGTCTGCCACGGAATGACCAGAGAACCTTGTTCTGTGAAACGTAGAATGATGACTTTCTATTATTTACTTGGCCTCTTTAAACTGCATCCTCAGAGGAAATATATCTTTGAACTCAAATTCAATATTTGATCAAACCAAACAACTAAAAATGTTAATTAGAAACCAAGAAAGCCAAAATCAACAAAGCCTAAATATTAAGGAAAATTCCAGGGCCCAGCACGGTGGCTCACGCCTATAATCCCAGCACTCTGGGAGGCCAAGGCAGGTGGATTACGTGAGCTCACAGGTTCAAACCAACCTGATTCAGAGCAAGACCTCGTCTCTAAAAATAGCTGGGCGTTGTGGCAGGCACCTGTAGTCCCAACTACTTGAGAAGCTGAGGCAAGAGAATTGCTTAAAACCCAAGAGGTTGAGGTTGTTGTGAGCTGTGATGCCATAGCACTCTGCCAAGGGTGACAAAGTAAGACTGTCTCAAAAAAAAAAAAAAAAAGGAAAATTGCTCTTCTGAATGAAAGTCACTGAGTAATAAACTTGTTCTTAAGGTTAGATGGTTTCTTTATTAAGCCTTTGTAAGCTTTTAGTTTACTGGAAGATGTTATTATTGATAGAATTCAGTTTTCCTATGAACTTGGTGTTATTTTCACATCTAAGAAAGCATATCATTGCTTTATGAGACATGGCCTAAGATCACGCCAAAACCTTCCTTAAAGTCTGGCAATTTTCCCAGGCTGTACAAAACGTATAGCTTCCAACTGTTGTTGCAACCAGCCTTCAAAATAAGGGGTTTCTGAGCAACTTTATTTTTCATGCCAAAACAATTCAAGTAAAATTGTCTTATTTTCTGGACCCCAATTCCTACTAAAACCCTCTTCCTTTGGAGCTAGACTCCAAAGCGTCACAGACAGCCCATCACATGGAGAGAAGCAGGGACAGACTTTTAGCATAGTCTCGTACATTGCATCATACACCTTAAAAAAATGGTAACTCTTGGGCAGTACCTGTGGCTCAAAGGAGTAGGGGGCAAGCCCCATATGCCAGAGGTTGCGGGTTCAAACCCAGCCCTGGCCAAAAACTGCAAAAAAAAAAAAAAAAAGGCAACTCTCCATGAGAAAAGAACATGATACGTCATGGCCTGAGTTTCAATTTCAGGATCCTTACCCAAAATAGACTCAAGTGGACAACGGAAGTGCTTGAAATTTCCTGCTTATGGGATAAACATTGCTATTGCATCATCCAAGTAAATATTGTTAACTCTTTAGCATTATTCATACCAGCTATCTAATCACTCTGATTTTTTTTTTTCTTAGGTAGGTCAGTTCAGAGTCCAGAAAAGGGGTCGGGGGATTTTAAGGGTAGAGGCCCTGGTGAATGACAAGCCAGAGTGAAATCACTGGAGACGATCGGTAAAGATAATTCCACTGACAGAGAGAATGATGGAGACTGACACGTACAAACAGTAATTCTACGACAGGCAGGCCTTGTGTTAGGTATTTGGCACATACAGACAAATAAGATTCAGAGGAAAGAGAATTTTTGTGCTTACTTAGTCATTCAAGCTACATTCAAATATGTCTTTATGTTGTTTTATTATATGATTTATAGTTAAAATAAAAGGGGGGAAAGGATGAAGGAATGAAAGGATGAATTTACTTGAGTAAAATATCGATGTGGCAGAAGGTAAAAATGTATTCAGTTTTACCATTTAAAAATATTACACTAGTGGTTCGTTTTCTGCTGGTGTATTATAAACCACCCCAAACAACAATCATGTTCTTAGTCTCTCTCATGGGTCTAGGGTTTGGCTGGGCTGGTCAGGCAGTTCTTGCTCAGGGTTATTCAGCGGCTGTCATCAGATGGTGCTGGAGTTACTGAAGGCTTGCTAGTCATCCAGCTGGAGTCTGGGCTGAGAAGACTCCACTTGGCCTCTTCTTTCTCTTTGTGTTTCCCCTACGTGGTCTCCCCAGTGTGGTGGCTTTGGGGTACGTGGTTTTCCTACATGGTAGTTCAGGGCTCCAAAGATACATGTTCTGAGAAAGAACTCAGCGGAAGCCGTCTCACCTCTTACTGCTCTACCTTAGAGCCACACGACAGCTGAGGCTTTTAGTCACAGGCACCACCCAGACCCTATCAAAGAATTAGTGAGCACATTTTTAAACCACCACATTATTTACATTCTTCTCACATGCAAATACACTTACCTGCTCCACCCCCTCCCAAGACCTTTCAAAATTCTCAACTTGCAGGACATTAGACTCAGGCTCAAGGTCCAGAATTTTACCCCTGAAATCAGATTCATATGTTGATCTAAATCCTTGTGTGTGGTTCTGTAGTACAGCTTAAGTGGCATTCCTTCAGGTCTGAAGACCTGGAGAGACAAATCATCTGTCGCTCGCACACCCCATACATGCTACAAGGTAGGATAACCACCATAATCCCATTCAAAATGGGAGAGCATAAGAGGCATGTAGCAGTCTACTTGAAGTGGAGAGTTTGACAAGCCTGCATCCTGCCTGCAGAAGTCCAGGATCCAAAGGTCTTTCCATTTTGAAGCCATTTATGTTCCTTATAGTTGATGCTAGCGGTATTTCTACTAGTACAATTTTCTTAAAAACTTTGTAAGCTTCCTATGAATCTTATTGGAATTAACTTCTACTAGATGAAAGCTACATCCACAGATATTTTTACCTTGAACTCCCTGTAAAGCTGCTGTAGATCAATGCCCTTGTTTCTTAGAATCCCTGTTGTTTAATGGAGAGAATCCTAAACCTTACCCTTTTGTCTTTTTTTTTTTTTTTTTTCAAGAATCCAGATGGCACCATTTAAGTCTGAGGTCTAAAGAAAGAATTTTATGGTCAAATCGCTAGCTTCATCTTCACTTTGATAAGTTCCTGTGAAAGGATCATGGGTTTGACTTTGTCCTGAGTTTTTTTTTTTTGTTTGTTTGTTTGTTTTTTTACTTTATGAATATTCTGCTGGAAGAGACTAATAGTCATAAAATGGTTTTATTTCTAACCCAGCAAGTCCTAATTCTTTTACATTTCCTCTAAATCTGCTTGAAAACTGAGTAACTTCCTGCATAGCTCATCAGCCTCTATCTGTATTACACACAACTCAGAGAAACAAGGGGAAACTTTCAAACTTCAGTGTGAAAACCCTGTTGAGGCTGACCCATGAGTTCATTAATAACACTTCCTATTTTCACATTATCATAGGTAACATTTTTGCTAACACAGTGTTGTGCTCATGTGCCACCTGAAGAACGACTTGGACCCCACTTTAGGTATAAATCAGATGGTGATTTATTCACCTATACAGGCGGGTTGCTTCCCCAAAGGGCAAACGGTCCCGAAATGACGCGCAGGCTTATTTTTATACCATTTTTGTGCTGTGTTGGCAGGCAAGCTGGCGAGCACAGAAGCAGAATGTGGTCAGTTATCTCAGGGACGGGGTTACAGAGTTGGCTCAAGGGAGCTACAACATGGCAGTTGGCACTGGGACAAACTTAGCTTGAGAAACTAAGCTTGAGTAAGCTTTCACCATTGTTTTACCTGTGGCTAGGAGTTTTGGGAACTCAGAGAACTTCTTTATTCTATTTTGAAACCTGTTCCTGGATTTCGCGGGGGGTGGGGGGGAGGTAGTAGAGACGTGTGGGACTCACGCTGAGACAGTTAGGGGGCTTTAGGGGCCTTTTTGCTGGGTATTACATTCCCGACTGGTATTTTTGGGAATCAAATCCTTGATTCATTTGTGTTGCTGGGAAGGGGCTGATAATGGGTATGTATTCGGGGTTGGGCAGGGAACTTTCTTTTTCAGGTTCAGGTGAGTTCAGATATTCTCTGGTTCAGGTGAGTTCAGATATTCTCTCTGAGTTTCAGCAAGGTTATGAACAAAGTAGTTCTAAACATTGTGGATGGTTCCACCCCGACTAAGGAGTACACACTTTAATTTTTTTATCTAGATAAAAACTGCAGCAAAGACCTAATAGACATGGGTCCAACATGAACAATGTCTAAAAGTTCACATTTACTCTTACACTTTCATATTCTCAAAACCAGAACCAGAATACTTTCTCATATAGTTTTTAACAGGCCTATGGGTGATCTAACACCCCAGAGGTTGATTGGATGTTTGCTTTCATTTTAATGGTGTTTCTGGTGACAGGTGCGAACACACATTTCTGGGAGCCCCCAGCTGGCCAGTAGGGCTGAGGCTCCCCATGCCTCCAAAAGTTTCTGACAGGCCAATAGCCCGGCAACCTGAGGTCCCGGTCTCTTTGGCCTTTCCTTAGAGGCTCTACACAAATTACAACAATTGAATTTAACAAACAGTTACAATTTTTCTAACAATTTACAACAAATAAGTATAACAAAAATACCATGAATAATTATTCTAATGTCTGCAGACACTAGTTAAAACCAGATGTTAAAGTGGCTTACCTCCGGAGGTGGACTTACAGGTGAATTTAGGAGTGATCATCAGCCTGTCTCCTGAGGGCTTCAGGTTCTCTGAGGACCCTGGGATGTTTTCCAGGGAGCGCCTCCCCTCAGAAAGCCCACAGCCTGTCCCCCTCCTGGAGGTCGCCTGAGGATTGGCAGAATACACACCAACCACAGTAATGCCAAGCTGCTGCTGTTTTAAAAGTAAAGAAGACTGTTTTTTTTTCTTTAGTTCTAAATGAGTAATTGACCTTGGGTCTTTTGCTGAATGCCAGCACTTTATCTTAAGACGATTTGTAACATAGCAACCATAGTTTTTTAGCAGTCAAAAGGAGGAACAGTTTTACTAAACTTTGTAGTAACTATTTAATTGCCAGAAAGAGAGGGTTTTAACCTCAAGTGGGTTATAGGGCAGTGGGAGACATAGGGGATAAAACAAATTCAAATTATGCATTGACACATTGACAGACAACAAGAAAACAGAGATGTTGTCACTTAGACTTGGACTTGACCAATCTTCGAAAGGAATTTTGACAAACCATTTGAAATAGCAAACACAAATTTAACAAATCACACACACTAGCCAAACAAATCAAAGACCCACCCTCTGTGAGTCCTAAGAAGAGAACCTGACAGACTAGGGACTCACCCTTTGTGAGCCCAAAGGAGAGAAAAACCAGACAAAATGAAGACTCACTTTCTGTGAGTCCTAAAAGGAAAATTTTGAGACAGACCCGGGACCTGAGGCATTAGACAGACTAGACACAAAGAAGAGTGACAGGTTTTACACAATCTCACTGACATGGAAGAGAGAGTTCACCAAGAGACAGAAAAAGGACCAAGAAACCAAGAGAAACAGACTTGCATGATACAGACCTAGACTCACATCCGTGAGCCCTGCATGATACAGACCTGGGATGGGGAGACGTCTCCCCCCACCCGGGGAACCGACTATGTAGTTACATCTAACTGGTCTGGCCCTCCCACCCCAAAATCTCTATAGAGATCCAAACAAACTTATAAAACTCATCCGGGTGTTACTGATTAATCACCAATTACAGAAGTTTTGGAAACCTATGCCCTGGCTCCACACATCTGAGGAATCCGGGGGCAGAGGAATGTCTCTCCGAGGCCTTCCCCTGAAGCCGTTGGTGGCAGCGGGCCCAGGTGGGGGTCCAGGGATGGTTATCTCACTGGGGCCTCCAGAAATGTTGTACTCATTGCCACCTGAAGAACAACTTGGATCCCACTTTAGGTATAGATCAGATGGTGATTTATTACACCTGTGCAGGCGTGTCGCTGCCCCCAAAGGGCAAACAGCCCCAAAATGAGAAGCAGGCTGATTTTTATGCCATTTTTGTGCTGTGTTGGCAGGCAAGCTGGTGAGCACAGAAGCAGAACATGGTCAGTTAGCTCAGGGGAGGGATTACAGAGTTGGCTCAGGGGGGCTACAGGGTGGCAGTTGGCACCAGGACAAACTTAACTTGGGAAACTAAGCTTGAATAAGCTTTTGCCATTGTTTTACCTGAGGCTAGGAGTTTTGGGAACTCAGGGAACTTCCTTATTCTATTTTGAAACCTGTTCCCAGATTTTTCGCAGGGTGTGTGTGGGGGGTTGAGATGTGCGGGGACTCAGGCTGGGACAGTTAGGAACCTTTAGGGGTCTTTTTGCGGGGTATTACAACAGGATCTTCCTCCCACTTCCACCTCACTTTCCTTTAAGTACCCACCAAACCTCACAGGTCATGTTTCCTCTGTGTCTCTTGAAGGCCTTTCTAACTGATCCCTGCAGCCCAGCTCCAAAACCACCACCCTGCTTTAGGCTTGTTATACTAACACTCCATTCCCAGGTCCCCAAGTCAGTTTGGCTTATCTGTTGTTATGTAACAAGTCACCCCAAAACACTGGCTGAAAGAACTCTTTTCTTTCTGCCTTGCGGTTCTGGATGGTTCTCGTTCAGGCATCTCCCCAGCTGGCAGGCTGAGTGGGGTGCTGGAATCCTTCTCGGGCTTGTTTGCATCACTGTGCCTGATTTGGGAAGAGGGAACTCACAGGGGCATGCAGAGCGGGCTCCGAGAGGCCTAACTGGGTGCGATGCTTCCAGGGTCTCTCTAGCCTCCCTGTCATCCTCCTGAGGTCCCTCCGGCCTCACTCTGTGCCGTCCTCCCGGGAATCTCGCCGGCCTTGCTCCCTGCCATCCTCCTGGGGTCCCTCCGGCCTCACTCTGTGCCATCCTCCAGGGTCTCTCCTCCCTTGCCGTCCTCCAGGATCCCTCTAGCCTCGCTCTGTGCTGTCCTCCTGGGGTCTCTCTAGCATGGCAGCCCTACCTCCAAATGCAGGGGGAAGTGGAGAGGGTCGGGAGTAGGGGTGGGGCTGCTGCAGGTGGGGCAGGCTGGGTCACCCTTTATGACTTCACCTCAGAGAAGTCACATAGCGTCATTTGTCATTCTCTAGTTACTGAAGTGGTCACAAAGGCCATTAAGGTTGACAGAACATAGGCTATTATTGTTTTTGAGACAGACTCCTCGTCCCCATCAGTAGAGTGCTGTAGTATCACAGCTCACAGCAACCTCCAACTCCTAGGCTTAAGCAATTCTCTTGCCTCAGCCTCCGAAGTAGCTGGGACCACAGGTGCCCGTCACAACGCCACGCTATTTTTGTTGCAGTTATCATTGCTGTTTAGCAGGCCCGGCCGGGTTCAAATCCGCCACCTTTGGTGTATGTGGCTGGCGCAGTCAGCCATAGTAAGAGATACTAAATTAAGATGCTTGTGAGGGTCGGGCCCGTACCTCAGTGGTTATGGCACTGGCTACATGCACTGAGGCTGGTGGGTTTGAACCCAGCCTGCGCCAAGTGCAACAACAGAAAAAATACCCAGGCATTGTGGCAGGCACCTGTAGTCCCAGCTACTTGGGAGGCTGAGGCAAGAGAATTGCTTAAGCTCAAGAGTTTGAGGTTGCTGTGAGCCACAGCCCTCTGGTAGGGTGACATAGTAACACTCTGTCTCAAAAAAAAAAAAAAAAAGATGCTATTGTGATGTATACTTTGAAATAAAAACTAAAAATACCAGTGCTTCTAACTTTATAAGAATTCTCGTGTCTATGAAGATGTTTCCATTAGTTTTATTTCCTTCAGTATTATTATACACACGTGTGTATGTCTAGCATGTGGTAAGCATTTAATAACATGATAATTTCTATGCTTAGTAAAATGCGAATCAGTTTTTTGGTTATAATCAAATTATTGGTTATAACTTTGCAGTGTGCTAAAATATCAAAGTAAGGATAGTACTCAGTCAAATATTTAGATTATTGGATTAGTGGTGTAGATATAGAAGAACGAGCTAATTGGTAAGAGTTAATATATATTAATGGAAATGCTGTGTTCTGTATTAAAAACACACGCAGTGATAGTTAAAAAAATTTAGAGATTATTAATAGAAACACAAAAATCTAATTGCTGGAACAATTATTATAGTTGATCACTGCACACTTGAACCTGCATAAAATAAGTAAAAAAGAGACTATGCTTACTGTGCTTTGACCTTCTGAAAATAATTAATGATTTTTAACATTTTTCACAGCATACCTACGATCCTCTTACGGCACACCAGTTTAAAATCACTGATTCAGACCTTTAAGAGTGCACAATAAATACTGTAACAGATGCCTGACTACCTTGTGGAGAAATCTAAGAACAGTGCATACATTTTGTAATGTATTCTAAACATTTTAAGAGTTCAAAGAAGTGGGCTGGGCATAGGGCTTCACGCCTATAATCCTAGCACTTTGGGAGGCCAGAAGTTTGAGATAAGCCTGAGCAAGAGCAAAAGCCTATATCAACAACAACAACAACAACAAAAAATTAAGCTGGTGTGGTGATGCACATCTGTCTCAGCTACCTGGGAGGCTGAGGTAGGAGGATCACCTGAGCCCAGGTGTTATAGGTTTCAGTGAGCTGTGGATGACACCCCTGCATTCCAGCCTGGGCAAGAGAGTGAGACCCTGTCAATCAGCCCAGCAGTCAACACATATGTACACAACCATAACAACATCAGTTCTGGTACTAGGGCTTTACAGCAGGTGACTGACTAGAACTCAGGTTTTAGAACTCGAAAACAACTCAGGTGGCCCGTGAGTCACTATGTCCTCATTATAGGTTTATAATTACTATTTTAGAGAGATGTATTCCTATTAGAATGCAAATTCTGTAACATGGAGATCTTTACTGCATATCCTTTTGTGCTAATTTTTATACCTAATAATTTAATAAGTATTAAATTATTTGTTAAATAAAAAGAATGAATGGATTTATCTGGAACATATTCATTCTATGAGTTTCATTAAGTAACAAAGAAATTAAAGGCAGACAGAATTCTGACAATTTACCTAAAGTCTCATTAAGTAGCGGGTACATGTGTTTTAAAAACAGGAAAATAGGCTGGGTATGGTGGAGCAAACCTGTAATCCCAGCACTCTGTGAGGCCAAGGTGGGTGAGTCGCCTGAGCTGAGTTCCAGACCAGGCTGAGCAAGAGCGAGACCTCCAGCTCTAAAAATAGCCGGGCATAGCTTAATGTTGTGGGGGGCACCTGCTGTCCCAGCTACTCAGGAGGCTGAGGCAAGAGGATCACTTGAGCCCAGGAGTCTGAGGTTGCTGTGAGCTATGATGCCAATGCACTCTAGCAAGGGCGACAAAGTAAGACTCTGTCAAACAAAAAACAGAAAAATATATTTTAATTTGCTTTATGTATGTTCTTAGAGATTAGTGAGCTCTTTCTGCCATCTATTACAGTAAGATTAACTCAGTGTTACCGCTAAGAGTGAAACTAGCCTGTGACCTGTACCTATATGGTTTCCTGTTTAATTAGGGCATTTAAGTATACTGTGCACAGCATTGTTAAAACAGCAACCTCTGAATCTTCATACTCCTTAGTAGTTACGTTCAAAGTGGATGAAACACCCGTAATTGTTTATTACTCATCCAGGCAGCAGTCATGCAATTTTTCTTCAAAATAGAAAGCAGCATTATAAGTACATAAATGATCCAAATTGCCAGTGTCTGTGGACACTTTTCAGTCCTTTAATTTACACTTTTTTGACCCTATTTGGTTTCCTGAGAAACCCTAACCTGATAAAATACTCTGAATGATGGAATTAATGGAATTTGTAATCTGACTCAAAGGATATGGTCTATTTTCAGAAAGTATTGTTCAACATACACTACTAAGTAGAAACTTACCCTTAAAAGCAACAGAAAGCTCACATTTTAGATTTGTTCATATCTGAAATAACTAAAGGACTAAAGTTATACTGCTGGGTGTCAATGATATGGGTTAGAAGGTCCTATTCACAAATTCAGCAGCCAGAAATTGTTTAGGCACAATTCCATCACATTTGAACAAAATAATGCTTTTGAAGAAAGGTAACTGGAAAGTGGAAATTTAACCCAAAAAACTATCACAACTAAAGGAACACTACAGTCCACACTAAGCTAATACTTCTCCTAAATTCAGAAGCCACCTCAGCATCATTGGTAGGGAACACAGGATTACAATGTAAGTCTAGACGATCACTGTGGACTGCAACTGCCACAGCTACAAGATCCCAGGGCAGCAAACAGAACTCAGAGGACTCTTTAAACTTCTACAATTCATTAATGCTTTTCTCACCTGAAGTACCTCTTCTGTTTTCCTTTGGGGCAAATGACCAAATAGTACAATTGTTCTGCTTCCTCCATGGTACCCACCAGTGATAAACTAAACATTTTATGAACTTCATTGGACAATAACACAGGTTACTTTTAATATTTTTGCCTAATCATCTAATTATAAGAGACACCGGCACCGATGGCTTTTTGGGTTTTATGGCATTGGTCACAGTTCTTTTACTGACCTGATCTAATTCATTTTTGAAGATGACTGTCTTACTTGGCTTTTGTTGGATAAAATATAGAAATGTACTTAAGTACTAATTAGTACTTAAGCACTAATATCTCCTCTGTCAGCTTTCCTTACCAGGGAGGAGGGGAGGTGTTATAAACAATAGAGGGAGACTATGCCAGTTACGCAGAAATCTCAGCCTTCTTGCAGAAGAGCTCATCTCTGCTGTCAGGTCCCTCTGGTAAGAATCCTTTTGGGGCTACTTCACAGGACACAGGACAGCACCCTTGCTGTCTTATCTACCTGTCAAAGGCAGTTTTATTTTAAATAACTTATAAAAAAATTTTTATATATAAGATTAACAACCAGGAACTCTTTAACTTTGAAGCATGAAGCAAAACTGTGCTCCTGAAGAATCTTCTTCATATGGTGTGTCTGGAGTACTGTAATGTTTTCTCCACTTCCAACTGAGGATGGGATTTATTAAAATGTCACTACGGTAACCCATCTTTTCTTTGGTCTTGTAGGTATTTATTGAGAAGGGCACTCAAAATACTGCTTTGTTCCTTCTCATCAGTGGCTTTTTGCAACTACAAATTGCTTAATGCTTCACAGCAGACCTTTAACAAAAAGTTAATAGCACCAAATAAATTTCAATAAATACAAAGGCTGGAAAGCTGTATTTTTGATAAAACATTCATCTTGTAGCAAACTGTCAACAATAAAAAATGTTCACTCAGTTGATAATTTTCATTAATGTGTACAGAAATGTTAAACAGCAGATACATTTTTAAAAGAGGAGACTAGACCAGAAACATTAACTATTGGACTAAAAAATTAGCTGGTGTCACTATTTTCTCTTACAACTTAACAAGAAAAACATGGAAGTACCTTACTTCCAGCAAATCTAAATAAAATATTACTACTGTGTGAGCAATGCACAGTTGTGGATGAAATTTACTTTAAAAACACAAGATAAAAGGACATAGAGAATTTATTAGCTGATCCATTTGAAGTTCAAAAAATTACTGGCAGAATTTGTAATACTTTAGGGCACAGATTAACAACTATTGATTTTCCATAAAAATGATGATGGTGCAGTGGGTTCAATGATTATTTCTGATGGTTGAATGAAGTATTTTGACAAATTAAATTACAATACAATTAGAATTTTATTAGTTCCTTTACAAATCAAGATTTAACATAGCACCCCAAAGGTTTTTGGTGTTTTAAGAATACAGGTGCTTACTCAATAAAGTGTTGAGTTTGCTTTTTGAAATCAAGAAAGGCAAACTTAAATTATCAATAACCAAGTATATTCTGCATTTTAAGATTCAAGTTAGGTTCTTCCCAGTCCTTCCCACAGAGAAGAGGCTCCATCCAGATGAGATCAGATAAAGGTCGCACTTAAGGCAAAACCCAATCAAGATACATTTGCTAGTCACTGTCAAATTACAAAAGCACCAAACTCCTATTGAAGGGGACAAAAAAGATTTTATTGATCTTCAGTTATTATTGCCTAATTTTTTCAACTGAACATAAAAAACCACAGAAAATTGATGACAGTCAAAGCTAATTAATCCTCGTGAATCAAATACGAGTTTTAAAAAAAAGTACTAAAACTGACCACCTAACCTACTTCTCGGGGAAAATAAAAAACACAAGTCTTTTCCAGCCTTCAGAGTATTTAGAACATCAAGTATCCAAACCACATCTTCTCTACAAAAACTGCTTTCCTATCGGGAGTCACTCTTGAATCAAAACGGGCGTTTCAAACCTTCCATCCTTCCCCCCCCCCTACAAAATCGCAACGGTATAAACACAACGCAGAATCCAAGGCCAAAAAGACCAACACCCCACCCGCCACACTAGCAGAACTGCAGCACCCACGTTAAAGGGAAAACAAAAACAAAATCACTCACAGCAGTTTTTATTCATTTATTTTTCACTTCTTACATTAAAAAATAAGTCTGAATAGTGCAATTAACCATAAATCCTATCTTCTCCTGGAAGGAGTCGCGAAGTTGAAACCACTCGACGTTGTTGTAGGCGCCCGCTGTTAAAGGCACTGCTGACTTCACCGAGCGAGCACTCCCGAAACCAGACCCACAGCACCAGGAGCAACCGTGAGTCGGGCCGGCCGCGGGCAGCCCGAGCGCCCCCACCGCGGCCGCGGCACCGAGTCCACGGGCGCCAACTGCGCTCGCGGCCACCACCGCGGGCGACAGGAGCGTCATCCGGCGCTCAGTTACGCGCCGGCATGTCACAGCACCCCGCTCTCCCGGAGCCAGCCGCTCCGACGCTCAGCTCCAACCCACGCTCCCAGCGAGTCGCCGTCCGGCTGTCCCCGCGATCGCTCGCTCCGGGACGGCGCAACACTAACGGTCTCCGCGGACGCGGGCTGTCCCCGCGCCCCCGCAAACAAAGGGGATTCCCAGCCATTGTCCTCGGCGCGCTGAGCATCACCAGCACTAGCAAGGCAGTAGCTTGCGCAGTTATCTCCACAGCGGGCAATGTCGCAGCCCGACCAACAGCACAAACTACTACCTCAGCCAGGGCCCTGGTGTCGGGCGGCGCGGGACCCCGGCGCTCCTCGTCCTGCCGCCGCCGCCGTCCCTTCCCCGCCGCGTCCGGAGCCCCCGCCCCGCCTCGCGCTTCCCGAAAGCTCCGCGCGCCCGGGGCGGGGGCCGGAGCCGCTCCCACGTCAGCGGCCGCTCCGAGAAGGGGGCGGAGGGTCCCGCGGACAGAACCGCCGCTCGCCTGCCCCGAGGAGAGCGCGCTCCCCGGGGCCGCTCCGGCAGCGACCGGCGGCGAAAGCGCACTGGACGCCAGCTGAGGCTGGACGGCCCCCGAGAGGCGACGAACGGCGCCCCCACGCGTCGCCCGCCCGGGGCCACGGCCGCGTCTCGGGGCTGCGCCGCCCGCGCCCGGGGTGGGGGCTGGGCGGCCGGCCAGGTGCCCGGTCCCGCCCCCCGCCCGGCTCTCCACGCCGGCGAGCCCGGGGGCACGTCCCGCAGGGGCGGCCGCGGACCCCGGCACCGCGGGGCACAGAGCCGGGAAGTGCCCAGGCCGCCCGTTCCCGGCGTCCCTCCGGGAGATCCCGTGCAGCTCTGCAGGAGGCGAACGCAGAACACACAAAAAACCCGTGAAACTGAAGCCGGGCTGGGCGGCGATGGCGGCCCGGGCGGACACACGACCCGCCTCGCGCTCCGCTGCTCCAGTGCGTCCAGGCGAACCATAGAGATCACTTAAGAGGCGCGCGCGCCGCCCCGCCACGTGACCGCCCCGGCCGCCATCTTACATCCGGGGCAGAGGAAGCGGCCCTTGCCCCGCCCGCCGGCTCCGACGTGCTCTGGAATCCGCCGGAGAGCGGGGACACGGCGCCACGTCACCGCAGCGCAGAGGCCGCGGGACGCCCGCTCGGCGGGGCAAGGTGGCGCCGTCTGACACCCAAACGCTCCCCTCGCTCTGCCTGCAGATAAGATGGCGACGCCTCCTGCCGCCCAGTGGACACGTCGCAGCCCGGCCGCGGCCCCGCGTTTCCGGCACCTCCGCCCCTCCCCGGCGAGGGCGAGGCCCCGGGCGGGCGGCGCGCCCAGCTCGCGCTAGTGCGCAGGCTCGTGGAGCTTCGGTTGGGGTTCGTTTCTTTAGTTTTTATAAGGCTAAGTTTGGGAGCAGGCCGACTGGTGTGAGTCCTCATCCACCCTAGGCCCAGGCAACTTCCTTTTTTTAAAAAGATATTTTTGCCTCTCATTTAGGGATTTTTGTAGGAGATTAAATTCTTTCAAAGGAAATCTTAGAGCTTGTCAGATAAAATACAGGATGCCAGATACGTCCCATGTACTAAAACGAATATATATCTGAAATTCCAACTTAACTGAGGATCCTGTAGTTTTTAGTCTTCATTACACGCAACAAAAGGAATGGAGGGAAATGAGAAGCGGCAGCCATAACTTGGCGCTGACTTTGATTTCACAGAGGCTAGCAGGCCAAGGTTTGGAGCAAAATTTGACAATGCATACGTAACATCCGTGTACAATTCCTTTTCTGCAACTTTTTTTTTAAATTTTTTGCTGATACAGAGTCTCGCTCTTGCTCTGGATTGAGTGCTGTGGCCTCAGCCTAGGTCACAGCAACCTGAGTCAAGCCATCCTGCCTCAGCCTCCCAAGTAGTTGGGACTATAGGAACCTGCCACAATTCCCCCCGCCAATTTTTTCTATGTATTTTTAAAAATTTCAGCACAGAGGTCACCCTCTTGCTCAGGCTGGTCGTGAACCCCTGAGCTCAAGGGATCCTCCCCACTTGGGCTACCCAGAGTGGCAGCTTAGTCCCATGAGCCACCTGACCCACCCTGTGTTTTCTATTTTTTATTTCTTAAACTATCACAATATAATTTTGGACAACCGTTCCTCTGGACCAAGAGTCTTAGTATTGCAAATTAAAAATTAACACTTTTGTTTCTATTCTATACAGTATAGATCAATTTCTTGTACAAATTTTTGAATTATAAAGGCCAGGTGCAGTAGCTCACACCTGTAATCCCAGCACTCTGGGAGGCTGAGGCAGGTGAATCACTTGACCCCGGGAGTTCCAGACCAGCCTGACCCAGAGTGAGACCCATCTCTACTTTTGTATTTCTAAAAATAGAAAAACTTGCCAGTAGTCCCAGCTACTTGGGAAGCTGAGGCAGGAGGATCACTTGAGCCCAAGTATTTGAGGTTGCTGTGAGCTTGACGACACCACAGCACTCTTCCCAAGGTGATAACAGTGTCTCAAAATATAAATTAAAAAATAAGAAATGATCTGCCTGACTTGTCTCAATATTCTTACATGCATATTCAGAAAATAAAATATAGTTGGATATGCTTTTTGACAGATAAATGTTATGCTAATGTTAAACATTTTAAAGTCATATGAAGGTACTTCATTTGAGATAGCCAGTCTGAACTATTTTTAAGTATTTGTATATGCATATATGATATACTTGCAATTAAATGCCTTATTTGACAAGGGATAAACTGTCCATCACAATGATTCTTACCAGAAAATCTGCAGAAACTTCACACCATCCAGTACTGATAAGCAAAACTTGGGCTGCCACGGCATCATCTCAGCCCCCTGCTAAGTGCACAGTGGATCACGTTTTATTCTGCACCATGGCAAATGTCCTTTGTCATATGGCATAGATTTTTAAATAGCCATGAAAGGGTTGATTTCGGTATACATATTTGTTAGGGAAATAAAGTTTACAACAGTCATCACACCACTTCAATGGTATCACTTAGATTCCTCTCCAGTTAACCTGTTTTTGACAGTGCTGACATCAATATACTCACTATCCACAGTGTGCTGTTACCATCAACATTTTATTGTCCTCCATCCTTAATATTCAGAATCTAAGTATCCTTTCCAAATAGCACCACACTCAGTCACATCCTTTATCAACACAGAAGAAAAACTACAAGTTTCCTATGTTAGCTTTCCATACTCTTTTCCTATTCTCTACCCTGCTTGTAACTTAGTTTAACTTCTTTTGTTTCATAATTTACTCTTAAAAATAACCACTCCAAACCCCTGCCATCTCAAAGCTAAACTACTCTCCTCAGCTTTAAAGGAATCTCATGAATGGGCCTCAACTCCTCACAGCTAACCTTGTTTCTCAGGACCAAAGTGGCCCGCCCCAGTTTCCTCCTAATTCAGACCTGCCTCGTTCTTGTTGTCTTTGGCTGAAATACCCTCCTATATATCCTTTAGACCAGTGTTTTCAACCTTTTTTATCTCATGGCACACTTGGACCTATAAACTTCCGTGCTTAAATTAATTTTTAAAAGTATAAAAAATATACTTAATGCGCTTTGAACTTCTTTCAAAGATGATGATCTTTAAAGTTTTTCATGGCACACCTAAGATCCTCTCACAGCACAACAGCACACTGGTTGAAAATCACTGCTTTAGGCTTGGTGCCCATAGCTCAGTGGTTAGGGTACCGGCCACATACATGGAGGCAAGCAGGTTCAAACCTGACATGGGCCTGCTAAACAGTGGCAGCTACAACGACAACAAAAAAAAGCCGGGCCTTGTGGTGGGCACCTATAGTCCTAGCTACTTGGGAGCCTAAGGCAAGAAAATTGCTTAAGCCCAAGTTTGAGTTTGCTGTGTGCTGTGATGTCACAGCACTCTACAAAAAGGGACATAGTGAGACTCTTGTCTCAAAAAAAAAAAAAAAGAAAAAAAAAATAACTGCTTTAGACTCTTCCAAAATCTACCTAGCCATCAAGGCCCATTTTCAGTTCCATCTAAGGTTTCCAATTTCGTGAACCTATATTAATTGTCTTTTATTGCACTTTGTACACTTGTTATATTCCCTGTAAACTGTGAACTCCATGAGGGCAGAGTCCTTAGTCTTGTATTCAGCATTTTATGTTCATGGTTTCCTTGACAAACTGTAGTAAGGACCTGAGAGCCCCTGATGGCTTCTGTCATGTACGGCAAGCACACAGTTATGAGTAACAGAGCGGATTCTTCATACTCAGCATGTATTGTCCAATACAAGGGTCCTTACCATGGGAAGGTACAGGGTTCGGCCCATTTCTTGATGTGTTTCAAATATATTTTATTTCCCTAACTATCGCAGACCATGTGCCAGGCACAGCGCTTCATAACACTCCTTTTTTTTTTTTTTTTGCAGTTTTTGGCCACGGTTGGGTTTGAACTGGCCACGGTTGGGTTTGAACCCGCCACCTGCAGCATATGGGGCTGGTGCTCTACTCCTTTTGACCTACAGGTGCCACCCTACAACACTCCTTTTTAAATTCTAATTAACAACTCTGTTAAATACCACTATGAGCTCCATTTCACATAGGAGAAAATCAAAGCAGTTTACTAAACTTGCCCAAGTTGACACTAAGCTTAGTAAAGAACAGAGTTAGGATTTAAACTGAAGAAGTCTGGCCCCAGACCCTGTGCTCGTAACCACTATGCTGTTACTTACACCATCTTAAAGACCGATAAGATGCTTTAAACAGATAAAATGTTTTAAACCTGGACAATAAAAAAAATTCAATGAAACATGGGAGGTCACAGTCATTACACAAATCTTTTCTTCCACAGTATTTAAAGTTCTGTCCAACTATGTTTATCTCAGTGCCTAATCAAAAAAGTAACAATTGCCTCACAAGTATTTTCAATTTATTTCAGTAAGGCTTATATTTTAATGGAGTGGGAACATGAGACTAACATATTGCAAAGAACTGATTTTGAAAAAGACAGACATGGTGACCTACCCAGACTTCAGGTGTGTGACTCTAAGCAAGTCATTTCAACCTCTGATCCCTGACTTCCTCTTCTATAAAGTAATAACAATAACTTCCTTGCAAGACGATTGTGAGGTTTAAAAGGAATATAGAGCCCTAGCTTACATGTGCTACGTACTCCAGAAATGGTGACTAAAATTAGGAATTAGAAAAATTGTAACTGTATCTGGCTATAGTACATACTAAGTAGGAATTTTTCTATTTCAAATATTCACTGCATAACTCAAAAGGAATTTTAAAACAATTTTTCTTTGAAAGGTAGAGAGATGGTCTGTGACATGGATGTAGATAGGCAGTCTCAAAATAGTCTCACCAAATTTAAAAAAAATTCTCATAAAATAAAGATTAAAGGGGTCTAACCTATACTATGTTTTTTATTTGACCTAGCATTCTACTCAAAGTTCCAAATCTACTTTTTGGTTTTTTTTTTTTTTTTTCATTTTATATATTAGTGGTTTTAACAAAGCCCTCGAAAACCTTCCCTCTTTATTCCATACTATTTTTTTCCAGATTGACAGCACTTGTTAAACTTTCTAAGCATATCTAAACCATTGCTTATAACGTCTTTGAACAGACCCAATAACATGAGATGTCAATGATGTTTTGGGCCTAATGGGAATAAGAAAGCAAACACAGAGTATATTAAAGACAAAGCATTGATCAGATCTAAAGGTAAATTACCAAAGTGGTTATGATTTTAAGTTATAATGAAAAAACTAGTACTGCTGTAAACATAATTAAAAACCTAGAATCCTGTTTAATGGTAACTATAAAACAGATTAAAGATCTACACAATTGCAGTTACACCTATGTAGCTCTTCTGAGAAATCTATCCCTGATTACAAAGAAAATTTGAGTTCGAGGCTAACACACATTCATGATTATAATATATAAGTGATACATCTCAACAACATAAAAATTGTAAAGAGAAAATGTAACAACAGTGGTATTACTTTCAAGAACTGTGTTGGGAACTAAAAAAGAATCTCACAAAATTAGATAAATATATCCAGTCTGACATAAACACCATATGGTAACTGCTTTAAGAGATAGGAATTGTATGTTATGTGTTAAAATTATGACACAGAGGTAGTAAAAGCTGGAAAGCAAACAGAATTTGCACAGTTGGGTCTTAAGCCTAATATTTTATTTTTCTAGATAAAAATAAGATTGCAACATTGTAGCTTTGGAATATTAAAGTTTTGTCTTTAATATTTGGAATATTAAAGTTTTGCCATTATATTGCAAAAGTTTCCAAATAATGGCATGCGGTTCAGCAGATCCTTCCTGGCTGCACCGTTTATTGAATTTTAGTTTAAAATAAAACTTAATGTCACTACATTTGCAGCAAATGAAAATGGTCTCAAAATTCAATAATTTTCTTTTTCTTACCCAAGGGGCTAGAACGAATCCTGTAGTATAATCAGGAATGTTTTAAGTGCCCTCTGGTCACTGTGAGCACTGAGCACACGGATACCACGCACCTTACAGAGACTCAGAACTGTAACATTCTAGGTCTTCCTATCAAACAATACTATTTTTCAATAGACAAATATTAATAGAAACAGCTGAAATAAATGGGCAATATGCTTCTTGAAAGTAGGCAGTGTCAGTATTATAAATCAATAAATAATATTTAGATAATATAAATCTACAATAGTTTAGTGTTTGCTTCCCAAAATAAAGGATCTCCTCGAAATCTACTAATCCTCCCCCAAAAAGCCCTGATGTAAATACATTTTAAATACTTATCTTTGAGAAAAGTAGTATAATCTTTCCAATCACATAACAAAAAAGACATGCAAGCTCAGCTGCTGTATCTATCATATTTGCAGCAGCCCCATTTTATAAGCTACCTGGCTACTGAATCCTGTGCACTCAGAAAGACAGTGGAGCTACAGTCTCTAATTACTTAAGCCTTGTCCAGCTATTTCAAAATGCCAGAGGAACTTCACCTCTGCAAAAAGGCAACAGTGGCCAAAGTGAAAAGTATCTCCAGCACCTCCTTAACAGAACAGTAGTCAGCAGTGGGTCTACCACAAATAGCTCTGCTTCTTGCAAGGAACAGGTGAAATTAGAAGAGCTAAACAAAAGGCAGCAAAGAAAGAGGAATGAAAGGAGAAAGTCAAGGAAAGTATAAGGAAGAGGTCAATGAAAACATAACATTTTAACACACACAAGAGGGAAGGAGAAGAGAAGAAAGTGATGCCCAAGATCCACGGAAAGAACCAGCAAACAGACATTCACGATTGTTAACACGTAACTGAGACATCTCAACAACAGAAAAATGGTAATGAGCTGAACCAGAAGCAGCAAAGAATGAATTACTTAGTATACACTAAGTACCAAGTTTATCCAACAACTTGAAATAATTGGTGATTTACGGATTATCATTAAAAGTAAGGAAGCAGCTTTGACAAGTTAGCATGCCTAAAGTTAAACAAGAGGCAATGTGGCTCATGGGTGCCCCAGGCAGAGATTACTGAGAGGATTCACATTCACAAAGGGAATCCCCACGTGTTCTTTTAAAGAGCCGACACTCTGAGCTCAATTTTCCAATCCTGAAAATTGGATTTGTAAGAAATTTATCTAGCTCCTCTGAAATGGTTTGTATGTAAGTCAAGATACAAAGTTACCATCTTTCTTTCTGAATCTATAAAAACTTTTCATTCAGAATGAAAGCACTATTCTACTTTCCAGAAATACAAAAATTTTAATTCTACTTTCCAGAAATACAAAAATTTTAATTCAAAGAATCATAAAGCATTAAAAACTTTCCTGTTTACAAACTGGTAACACACCATGTGGTATGAACTCCTGTTCTTTTTATGAATGATAATTAAGAAAAAAAGTAAAATTCACTCTAATAATGTAGATAAATCCACCCCAGCAATACCGAGCAGTTGAATGTGGTCCTTTATATGTATTATACAAGATCGGTCCATCTGCAAACGCCAAACCCTAGAGGAAATCCAAGGCAGTGTTCTCACAGAGACCATTTTGTCCAGGTGTGCTGCAATTTTCTATAAAAACTGTAACCTACAATATGTTGGGGTTGGACACTTGTACATTTCAGGGTCTTCTACATGTCCACTTAATTTCTATGGAATCACAGGCATGGGGCTCCCGACAGCGTCTGCTCCAGCCGGACAGACTCTGCCTACAGCAGTCTCTTGAGGACTTGGGTGCCCATCTGGATTATTTTACATTTGAGGAAAACAAATTAGTGATTATATAATAACTACACTGCCCCTGACCCAAATGTAATAATGACCACCTCATTTGCACAGAATACACTTTTGCATTTTCTAACCTTGTTCAATATTTTATGCGAATTTCCCCTCGGTTTTCCTAACCAATCCTTTGGCTCAATGGCTACCTGGGACTAATGGCACCAAACTCTGACAATAAACAAAATACTCAAAGTCATACTGAGAAAGGACAACGGACTTGGCTGATACTGGATTGCTATAGAGTTTAAGTGAATGCTTCCTCCAGAATGAAATATGCACACTGAATTGTTCATCTCTTCCTTCAGATGCTACAATTAAACATAGGAAGAGCCAAAATAATTATCATACAACAGAAAAACAGGGAACAACACAGATGTTAGCTGTTAATCTAATAAAAAATGAAAGAGTGAAAGTGGTTCTCTCTAAGCCAGACTTTTATGCATTTTGTTTATTTTGGCACCTAACAAGCTCCTAATGTCACTCACAATTGTATACAATAAAACTAACAAAACTTTAACACCAGTTATAAAGAAATACTAAGAAAGACATTACAAAATCATCTCCCCCCAACCCCCGGCAGTAGTAGTATTATAGGAAATTAAAAAGTAGTCTATGAAAGTTAACAAGTTATTTTCTTTATAATGGAAAAAATAGTCAGAGAAGGATTTTATTAGCCATCCAAAGTTGGCATATGCTTGTTGTCCTGCGATGTGACAGGTCATGAGGTGAGGCTGAAACCCACGTCTCTCTAATATGTATCACAAAGAACATTTTTACTCCTGTTTCAAGGGCTAGTTATAGAATTCATTTGTGCTACAAAATGACCTCAGCTTTGACAGCTTCCTTTTTGAATCTCTTGGCATCCAGTAATTTCACAGAGCCCTGTTCTTCTGGCCTGAAGAACCCAATTCATATGAACAGGACAAGGGCAAGGTGCTCACCCTTCCAGGGCTCAGGATATTTTAGAAAACACAACCTACAGGAATGCTTGACTCAAGGAAACTGTGTGGTGACTGCTGGAGAGTGGTGGGAGATATTCTGGGCGGAAAAGTCTCTCAAATAAATTACACCACCAAGGGGGCAGCCCACTTGCCTGACCCTAAGCGTGGCACTGATGATCACATCACGCGGTGTTAACACACGCAGCACATTCCTGTGTTCTGAACTGCTTGGCATGGTCCGGTACTGAAAGCTAACACAGCATTAGCTCTAAGTACTCAGTCTGAATAAATGTGTGTTGCATAAACTAGACTCACATGTAACTTTTTCATGGGAGATTATTCTAATTTTAATTAATCTGTTATTTCTTGAGAATAGACATATTTTTACTTCCTATAAATTCATGGCAATATTTTTAACATGGTACTGAAATGGTATGCTGTCCTTGTTATTATATTTCAATCCTTAATCAGTGATTTATAGATTTTTCTAATTCCCATTTTAACATATCCAAACATAGAAAATAAACTAAATACACAGCTCAAGTGACTTTTTGCTTTTTTACAACTTTCTTTAAGGAAAATGCTGAAAGCATAAAATGCCATATTTTACCTTAATTTTTGGAGAAATTATAAAATAGAAATTCATTAATTTATGTAAATAAAAATATCCCCTCAAAAGAAGTCCTCACATTTTTACAGATAATAGTGCAAATTAAATAATTCACAATTATAATAGCCTCAAAATTGTATCCCATTTCATTACCTAATTCTGTTATCTTCTTGCAGTTTTATAATTATTCTAGTGAGGCTGAAATTTATGAATTCTATTAAAATCACAGGCTTTATAGTACATTAAAATAATACTGAGACCGCTAAGATCTCTTATGAATAATTACTGTTTTAAACATCTTTATCTTCACATAAATTATGAAGATTTAACTCAGAAGAAAAATATTATAACACCATAATCCATTAAATAAAAAATACAGTGAGCTAAGTCAAAGTCAGTCTTGTAAGAAACAATTAAGGTAACAGACTCAAGAGCACTTTTCTTCTTCATGAGGACGGGAAAATGAAAAATAAAGTTAGCACTTTACACTGTGACAGCAAGTTCACGGCACTTCTAAACACTTGACTATCTCCAAAAATACACTTCTCATTGTTTTATAAGAACACGCATTTCATACTGTGAGTTAGCATAGTAATTTCTCTTCTTGAAAAGACGTTACAAAATGAAGCACTGAAATGAACAAAACCTCACAGGCAAACTTTAGGAAATCTGAAATCATCTTGCCTGGATCATAATTAAAAGACAGTGACAAATGTTGTTAGTCAGGGGGAAAAAAATCAGTACAAATATAAAATGCAAAAAGTTTTTAAAAACCAGACAGAATATAAAACAGACCTAAGTGAAAGCTTGGAGAGAGATTTAGAGAAATGAGGTATGATGGAGGCACAGTGCTACAATGTATCTCAAAGTGTTAGTCAATAACCTATGTTTCAAAGTTGCAAAATCAACAAATCAGAACCATTTGTTGCTTTGTTCACATGATCTTTCTGGTCAGATGTTTGTCACTTTTAAAATAAGCATTTTACATTTAAAATGTAAATAAGCACTTACATTTAAAATAAGCATGAAGCTAAATGTATGATTATATGATAAGCTCATCTGCCACATAAGGCAAATTGTAAGTAAAGATGTAAGCAAACAATTTTGTATTAATAAATACAGCTTCAAGCATGTAACATTACCAATAATTAAAAAATTTAAATAATAAATGCAACTATTTTATACAGAACTGTACCATTTATTATACACACAAGTATATCAGCTCCCTTTGTTTACAAAGGCTGGTTATAGATAATGTGGAATGTTACAGTACCATCTTGCATAAAATTCTAGTACAATTTTGTACTTGAAAAAGGGTGCAAAAACACCAGCCTAATGAATGTGACTGAATTGAAATATCTTTTCTTTCTTTTTAGAAAGTACATCATTAATACACACACCACAGACTGTACATAAGTTCACTTTTAAATCACCAACTGAAGACACAGTAGCAGGTAGACTGTCATATTAACTGTCCCTCCCACCAGTTTAATTTATTAAAAGCTTATACTGCTCCTCATTCAAGAGCCTTTGTCAATGTGTAAGCTTGTAAAAGAATTACTGAACCCAGGCAAGTACAATTTAAAGGAGGCCAACAACAGCTGCCGAGATTATTTGTAGTAAGAAATGTCCTTCCCACAGAAGACTCACTTAGGAGCAAACATTCTTTAGGATAGCCTTCAAATACACTGTAGCTGGTCAAGATTCTCCATTTTGAACTCTGCACGCTGGTGGCTGCATGAAATCCTTAAAGGGCACTAGAGCCTCCTTGAGTGCAGAGCACACTTCTGAGGACGAGCAGGTGATGCATTCTACTAGAGTCGGATATAAGGCAATTACTTGTGCCCACGTATTTCCATCAACTGTAATGCAAAAGTGTTAAGCCTCAAAAAAGGGTAGACTGAAATAGCAGAGCTTATCCAATTAATACAAAAACAATCCTTTAAATGCAATATAAAGAAAAAATTCTGAATAACGATTCTACAAGCTCACAGCTTTTCATTTTTAGATTTCCTGCTATATTTAACTAGGTATGGGAAAAACATATAGTCAATGTGCAGTCGTCAATACCAAGACATTTGAGAAAGTGTATTTTAAATGGTACTTTGATTTGTGAAGGCTTTGGAAGCTAACAAAGTAATTCAGAGTATTATCCGGACCTTTGGCATTGCAGTGTGACTGCCAGAGAATACAGTGCACATCTCAAGAAGAACTGTCCGCAATTCAATCTTTGTTTAGTTGTCTGGTAAAAATATAAATCATTTGAAATATGAAATACATTCAGTGACTTTTCTAATAATGTGTTTAATATTGATTTTATAGGTCCATTCCTCCACTGTACTGTTCACTAATCTTCAACAGGCCTCACTAGAAGTAGGTGCCAGGGGGGAGGGACCAGTCTGCCTCCCTCTCCACTAGTGTGAATACCTACCATGGCCCAGCGCTACTTTCTGAATGGGCCCAATTAGCCACCTTCTTACACTCTGAGACCACACGCTGCATTTCTGTCCTCCGGGAAGCGCTGTGCATAGAGCTGAGCACCAATACACAACAAAACCTCATAGCTTTTTGTCAGACAGGAAATTCTTTGTGGAACACATCTCAAATCTGAGAGGCAGTATACAAGAGGTAGTATACAAGAAAGAGTCTACACTAGGTGTAAGGAGCTTTTCAGACTATTTTTCACTCTAATTTACTGGGTGTCAGTTGCTTAAAATGCTTGGTGTCCCTAGTCAAATCATTTAATTTCTTTTTATCTCAACCTTGTCTGAGGTACAACAAAGGAATGAGTTTCTTAACCTAGTGTTCCTCAATTCACTTCTCAGGGAAAAGTTCATGGTCAAGTAAGTGGCAGGTGTTGCATCTCTCTCTCTTTTTGGAGACCAAAAGTGCAAATTAATTACAGGCTTGCCGTAAAAGAACAGATTTCACTTTACCTAACCAAGGGTTTCCAGAATTAATTTGATTATAGCAATTTTCCCACCCAGTGTCTACTGCCCATCACCCATCATTAATGTCCACTCCTTTCTGTGTATCTTAGAGATGCTGAACTGTTCTTTTCCCAAACAGGGAAACCTCTTTCACGTAGGGTAGCTGTGGGAAGAAGAAAAAGGTGTGGGGGTACTGAGTTTGGTGAGGGTGAGGAATGTCAGGGAAGATACTGTTCTGCTTTTGTCTGTTTATTAAGAATTCAAATCACGTCTGTGGCTCAAAGGGGTAGGGCACCAGTCCCATATGCCAGAGGTGGCGGGTTCAAACCCAGCCCTGGCTAAAACACGACCAAAAAAAAAAAAAAAAAGAAAAAGAATTCAAATCACATTTCAGTTGCAAAAGAATTCTGCTGCTTAACGGGAAAAAAAATGTATTAAAACCACTGGTCTAAGAAGTTTCTAACAGTCTTCCCCAGATGTCTTCTGTGAAACTTCACACTAGTCATTTTAAAAAAGATAACACAGATTGACACCTGTTCAGGGTGTCCAGATGGGAGTCAACTGACCACATGAATTTTTGGTTTATCACAGGAAAACATAAAAATACATTAAAATAAAGCACAAAAGCAGCTTCCAATTCCTTAAACTATATTTGTTTAAAAACCCACCATGCACCTTTGTGGAGACTTTGGCTTAACTATCAGAAGGAATGAAAAAGCTGTATAAATTTATATGAAAAAATGTGCATGGTAGTCTGTTACATGGAGAAAAAGGAACGCAGGACATGAGGTACGATGTGGGTCACTGTGCACATTCATCTGTACACAGAACGGAGGGTTATCAGAACACGTGCTTTGTATTTACATCATAGACTGGAGGCTCTACAAACTAATAAAAACGGTTGCCAATGGTAAGGTAAGAGCTGGCAGAGAAAAAGGGAAAGAACATATTTTAAAAATTCCCCATATATCTTTTTATACTTTTTGGATTTTTTTTTTTTTCTTTTTGGCGTCTTATTCTGTAGTCAGGGCTAGAGTGCAGTGGTGCCATCATAGCTCAGTGCAACCTCCAACTCCTGGGCTCAGGGAATCCTCCTGCCTCAGCCTCCTAAGTACCTGGGACTACAGGTGCATGCCTCCAAGATTGGATAACTTTAAATCTTGTAAATCTTGTAAACTTTAAATCTTGTTTTTTTGTAGGCTTAGCACCCATAGCTCAGTGGTTAGGGTGCTGGCCACATGCAACAGGGCTGGTGGGTTCAAACCCGGTCCTGGCCTGCTAAAACAACAACAACAAAACAGCCAGGCGTTGTGGTGGGCGCCTGTAGTCACAGCTACTTGGGAGACTGAGGCAAAAGAATCACTTAAGCCCAAGAATTTGAGGTTGCTGTGAGCTGTGATGCTATAGCACTCTACAGAGGGCAACATAGTGAGACTCTGTCTCAAAGAAAAAAAAAATTTTTTTTTTTGTAGAGACAGAGTCTTTAACACCTGGGCTGAAGTAATCTTCTCACTTGGCCTCCTAATGTGCTAGGATTATAGGCATAAGCCACTGTGCGTGGTCTTCTTTTTAGATTTCTGAGTCATGTATATGTACACTATCTATTTATAAATTTAAATAAAGTTCAAGTAAAATGATAAAAACAAAATCCCCGAAACAAAAAAGTCCAACAAATGCCTCTTTCCCTAAAACAAATAACGACAGTGCTACAGGTTTTGAGTACTGACTCTATACCTTGAATTCAGCCAGTCCCCTGAATTAGGCTTGGACTGGCTATGAGCAATATGAGGCTGGGCATTCTTAAGTTCCCTTGTTCTTTCTATTTTTTAATGAAGCTTATCAGTTCCTTTGAATAGGTTATAATATCACCAGCATCTTGTACAATTACTCTCAATTTAAATTTTCACTTAACATGCCCAGAGGTATAACTCAAATTTGCCTACATAATTTTCAACATTGAGTTAGATCATTTATGATTATTACACTGCCCTATCCATGGCCCATGGGTTTTGTGAGTTTTCCTTTTTTTCCCTCCCTTTATATACATTCTGGTTAAATTCTTTTTTTTTTTTTTTAAGAGTGGAAGCCTCACTATGTTGCCCAGGCTTGTCTTCAACTGCTGGGCTCAAGTCATCCTCCTGCCTTGCCTCCTGAGTGGCTGGAATTACAGGCACGTGCCACCTTGCCCAGCTTCTGGTTAATTCTTGACAGCTGCCTAAATATCACACAAAATCATGCAAGTCCTATCCATTTAAATATACTGGCTACATGTAGTGTATCCACAGCAATAACATGGAAAATAGGGCATTTCCTGTTTACGTCTTAAGCATAGTATGTTTTTAAGAGTCAAATTTATCCTGTGACCTAATACAGATTTTACCGGTCTTTAAGAAGTTAGTGCATAAGCTCTCTGTCTGAAAAATCAACCAGAACATTTTTTTTGAGAAAAGAGTTGCAAGCTCTCACACTGGGTAGAGTGCCATGGCGTCACAGCCCACAGCAACCTCAAACTCTTGTGCTTAAGCGATTCTCTTGCCTCAGCCTCCCAAGTAGCTGGGACTACAGGCACCCACCACAATGCCCAGCTATTTTTTTGTTGCAGTTGTCATTGTTGTTTAGCTGGCCCAGGCCAGGTTCGAACCTGCGACCCTGGTGTATGTGGCTGGCGACCTACCCACTGAGCTACAGGTGCCACCCAATCAGAACATTTTTTAATGAAAATCAAAGCCTGGAGCGGTGGTTCACTCCTGTAATCCTAGCACTCTGGGAGGCCAACGCAGGTTGACTGCCTGAGCCCAGGAGTTTGAGACCACCCTGAGCAAGAGCAAGATCACATCTCTACTGGATATAGAAAACTAGCCAGGCATGGTGGCGGTTGCCTGTACTTCCAGCTACTTGGGAGGCTGGGATAAGAGAACCACTTGACAAGAGCCCAAGAGTTTGAGGTTGCTGTGAGCTATGATGCCAGGGCACTCTACCCAGGGCAACAAAGTGAGAATCTGTCTCAAAAAAGAAAGAAAAGAAAACCCAAATCTACACCCTGATGGAATGAATTCAGGACCCTCCCCCAGGCTTTTTCCTAGAAATTCCATCCCTCCCTTGGGTTGAATAAATACAAGTGTACTACTTCTTAAGATAGAGTATAATACTCACCCTTTTTAGGCCAAAGTACTAATGGGTGAATTTTAAAAGCAGATTTATTTCACTTACATAATAGTTGAAAGGAACAAATATCCTGACACTCATTTATCAGTGATTCACTGTAAATCTCCTTTTTTAAGTATTAGAAGTGATGCTGCTTAAAGTGCCAGTCTGCCACAAAATCAGGAGCCTGTGCCAGAATGCAAACAAACACACTGCTTTCTTCACAAAAAAGAGAAGGAAGCTGAAAAAGAAAAGTCCGCGGGGCCAGACAGTGTGTCCAGCAACAAACTCTAAGACCCGTGTTGGTCCAGTATGCCGCACTTTGAAAAGCACTGCTGTAGAGGATTCAAACTAGAGAAAATATGATTCAAAAAGCCTCTCAAGAATCTTATAATTTAAGGGAAGATGAGTCAGGTACATGTGTAATTGTAATACAAATACAATACTTCAAGACAAAGGAGTACATAAAAGTGCTATGAGTTCAATGAAAAGAGAAATGATTTACCTTTAAGAGACTAAAAACAGAGCTTAAAAGTGGGGTGGCTCTAGGCAGGAAAATGAAACTTGGGGACGACTGAGAATTTTAGTTTGGTAGAAGAGTAAGTTGAATAAAATCTAGTGGGAAACACAGCATGAATAGATGGAGTCAGATTATAGTACTCTTTGCAATCCGGCAGGCAAATGAAAAGGATTGTTTTGTTTTATTTTGAGGGGATGAAAAAATAAATGAGAAAGGCAATGCTTTGGAAAAATCATTTCTGACAATAAAGTAAAGAATGGATTAGACAAGAATGAGTAACAGAAAGTAGAAACAAGTTGGACGCAGTGGCTCATGCCTGGAAATCCAGCACTTGGGAGGCCAAGGCGGGTGCATTGCCTGAGCTCAGGAGTGAAGACCAGACTGAGCAAAGTGAGACCCTGTCTCAAAAAATAAATATAGGTCTTGGCACTTGGAAGGCCGAGGCGGGTGGATTGCCTGAGCTCACAAGTTTGGGACCAGCCTGAGCCAGAGCAAGCCACTGTCTCTAAAAATAGCCAGGCATTGTGGCGGGCGCTTGTAGTCCTAGCTATTTGGGAGGCTGAGGCAAAAGGATCACTTGAGCCCAAGAATCTTAGGCTGCTGTGAGCTGTGACACCACAGCACTCTACCAAGGTAGACAAAGTGAGACTGGATCTCAAAAAAAGAAAAAAAAAAAGAAAAACAAATAAGAACTATAAAAAAAATTAAAAGCCATTTATATAGCTTTTATCTAGAAAGTAAATCAGCACAAATAGAAGATAAAAGTCTCCCCCCCAATAAATCAATGATCTTCTATGTTAAAAATGAGATATGAATTATTCATGCAATACCCTGAATTCAGACCAATTTAAAGAGTCAGCTACACTGTTACATAAAAAAATTAAAACATTACAAATTAATTTTACTTAATTGACATTTTTTTTGAGACAGGGTCTCATTATGTTGCCCTTGGTAGAGTGCCATGGAGTCATAGCTCACAGCAACTTCAAACTCTTGGGCTTAAGCAATTCTGTTGCCTCAGTCTCCCAAGTAGCTGGGACTACAGGCACCTACAACAATGCCCGGCTATTTTGTTGTTGTGTTGTTGTCGTTATTTTAGCAGGCCAGGGCCAGGTTCGAACCCGCCAACTTTGGTGTATGTGGTGGGTGCCCTACCCACTGAGCTATAGGCACTGCCTACTTAATTGGCATTTTAATGGACTTGAAGCTTTCTTGTCAGGAGAATAGAGAAAAGAAAGTCTGCTGGCTACCATGTTTCTAAAATTTAGCTCATTTAATAGAACCAGAAGTGTCCGTCACAAATAGCTCATAAACGTGGGTTAGAAGGAATGAGTTTCTAAGCACTCACCATTCTCAGGCTGGGTTTTCTTCAGGGAATCGATGAGAGTACTCACTGCTTTTAAAACAAATATGATTTCTGTCACTTGCTGCCTAAAAAAATGATGGGAAATTATTTCCATTAAGATTTTCAAATATGCCATGTGTATTTTTTTAAACGAGGTTTGTACAAATAGATGTACCTTGGAAGGATACTAAACATGATAAAATGTAAAGTTAATGTAAGGTTTAAATTCTTACAAAAGTAAAAATCATTTTATTAATAAGTACTTTAGTGTAAAAATTAGATTTATAGTTGTTCTTACTATAAGTTATTAATTAAAAAGGAGAAATGCAATCTACTTGTACAAATCTAAATTTATTTGGAAGGTATCTCATATAACTACTTAAAATTAAAACATTTTATAATACATACTTTTAAAATTTCTACACAAAAGCACCCACTAATTAAAGAGATTTGCCAAAGTATTTTTAAATGGGAACAAAGACTACTAATACCACCTGGCACGTACTTTACTGTGCTGTTAAAAGTAAATTCAAAATTACAATGATACTTACTTACCTTTCTTTCTTTCTTTTTTTTGCAGTTTTTGGCCGGGGCTGGGTTTGAACCCACCACCTCCGGTATATAATGGGGCAGGCTTCCTATAAATCCTTTGAGCCATAGGTGCTGCCCTACTTATTTAACTTACTAACATTACAAACAAGAAACGTGTTCAAAAACAATCCTAAGGTGACACAATCTGGAGATGTCAGCAATGAAGAATGAACCTGGAATAAAGGATCAGCCAGGGTAGCTTGATGGGAAGCCCCTCTGCTCTGCAGAGCTCTCTCCCCCACCCTGTCTTTGGTGGGAATCTGTACTACCATTCTATACACAGAACTGTTTAATACTATGACAGTGCTCTATTTTAAGCCTTCTTTTTGTTTTGTTTTGAGGGGATGAAAAATAAATTTAAGCACAGAAATATTTCATTGTGCCACAATGTAGCTTTTTAGAAAACAATTTAATAATAGTGCAACAAACATCAGAGGACAATTATTAATAGGGCTCAATTTAAAGGCAGTAGTTAAAAAGGAAATACCTAAAACATAAAAAAGAAGTTGCTTTCTGACGTCAAACAATGTTATAACAAATTGTCTAATAAATAATATTACATTCAAAGCAACTTTATTACTGTATTTCCTAGCTTATTTCAGAAAGCAATTTTGATTAATGAATTTTCAACCATGCCCATAACCAAATTACTAATATATATCTTTGGAATGTTTTTGTACATAAGTTTAAATATGAGAAATTATAATTTGTGTTCTAGAAATTCAAAATACACTGGATCTTAAAAGATGAACTACACATGGCTAATAAGCATTTGTAATTAAAAAAAAGACAAACTACTATCCAACTTTTTCATTCATCAAATTAGAAAAATAAAATAAATGATAAATTGGCAAATAATTTAAAAATGTTAAAAATTGAGAAAAGGGGTACTGATACATACTCCTGGAAGAATGTAAATTGGCACAAATCTCTGGTAGGCAATTTAGGAACACATATCAAAAGCTTTACAATGACTGTATCTTCTGATAGACCAATTCCAACCCCACAAATCTACCTAAGTGAATAAGAACGTGCACAAGGGCTAAGGGCAGTAACCTGCCTCTCTAATGCTGCCCTGCGAGATGGGAACGAAAATTATGTTCTTCTTTCCTGACTTTGAAAACTGTCTTCTTATGTTATTTTCTGTTTCTTTCCTTTACTTTTCCTTCAACTTTAATTTCCACATTAAAAAAACAGAACTGCAACTTAACTCTAATTTATGACTGCAGCCTTTGATCAAGCCTTGTTCACAGCCCAACTATGATGAGCCTGGCGTACCAGGAAGGTCTAGAGTGCCTTCCCCTGGCACAGCACGGGCAGATCAATCGGTGTAGTTCCCAGGGCTTAATTAAGCTGATTAGGTGAAAAGAAGAACTAAGATACAGCTCAGAAGTAGAGGAGACCCAGCAATGACCGCAAAGCAAAGATGTCCCTCAAATGTGGTTTATCTGTGAGTTTTACTCTAGAGAAATAGCATCATGTACTCGTACCAATCCATACATCCTCACTTGAAGACGTACCATATTTTGGAATTCAAACATTTTTGGAGACTCAGAAAGGTTATTTGGTACATATATTTGTATGATAGAGGTTATTACTTAACCTCCATGAGGAGTCTGAAAAAGCACCTTGTTAATAAACACCTTAATATGTCTGCAGCAAAACTTATGAATATTTATAAAGTATAGGATATATAAAAGCATGAACAAACTCAGGTTAGTTCAGATCACTTAGTGCATAATAAAATAAAATATATACCTTGGAAGAGGGCATTTGCCACTTAACCTTTCATCTTCTATGTAGCGATGTAGTACATCTTGGGACCTCTTTAAAAGCACTGAGAGAGCCATTCTTGAGATGTAGCCTTCTTGAGGTGTTGTGACTTTATTACTGAAGGAAAACTGAAGCAATGTTTCAAAACACATTTTAGAAAATTCCTCTCTCAAACGAATATCAATCTCTGCTTCTGTAAAATTAATAATTTTTGATGATTAATAAAAGTTAAATCAATGCAAGTTAATGATAATAACTCTTAGCAAACTCAGAAATTCTCCAATCTAATGAAAGGCATCTATCAAGAACCTATACCTAATAGCATATATACAGTGAAATTATGTATTAAATATGTATTTATGTGTGGATCTCTCGCATTTTGTTAATGTGCATTTATATATCTATACCTACACACACACACATATATATGTGAGAGAGAAACAATTTTTTCCCTCACGAAATCAAAACAAGGCAACACTGTGTACCCTCAACACTTGGACATTTTTCTTGTCTCGGACTTCTCATTAACAGCACTACAAAATGCACCTGGCAGTGGTTTTCCACATGGTCAAACCTGCACTCATCTCCCCCCTGGCCCTCTAGTGTAAGGTAAGGCCTTTCCAGGAAAAGGCCTCTGCTTGGACCTGCGCTAGGCGCTCTGTCCGGCTACCTGGAGCCACCTGGGGACTGTTCACACCCTCTTTTGTGTTGGCGCCTACTTCCCCGATCTCAGGCCGCCTCTTTTCTTGGGTAGCGCCTTTATGTTCATGAAGCATATCCTGAAGTAGCTTCCTAAGAAGAAATAAATGGGAAGTACAATTTCTGAGAACTTATACTTCTGAAAATGTCATTATTTGCTGTGGTACTCAAAGTATGGTTCCCAACAGCATCAGCATCACCAGAGAACTTGTTAGAAATGTGAATTCTCATGCCCCACCTGATCTTACTGAATCAGAAACTCTGATTATGATGTATGCTGAAATTTGAGAATTACTGTTCTACACTCACACAAAGCCAACAGTGTGCCTGGGCATGAAGTTCCCTGTGAAAAATTCTTTCCATTTGTAGCCCCAACACTGATGCTTCCCTGTCTTTGGCATCCCTTACTGCTAAATGCTGTTTGGTAACAGCTCTTTTGTGTTTTTTTCTTTCTTTCTGAAATCTTTTAGGATCATCTCCTTACCCCAGGTATTCTGATACCTCATGATGATGTGCCTTAGTGTGGGTCTTTTTTCTTTCACTGCTCTAGGTACTGAGTGAACATGTTTATTTTTTAATTTATTGTATTGAGACAGAGTCTCACTTTGTCTCCCTGGGTAGGGTGCCATGGTGTCATAGCTCATAGCAACCTCAGACTCCCGGGCTCAAGTGGTTCTCCTGCATCAGCCTCCCAAGTAGCTGGGAGTACAGGTGCCTGCCACAACGCCTGGCTAGTTTTTCTATTTTTAGTAGTGACGGGGTCTCATTCTTGCTCAGGCTGCAAAATCCTGAGCTCAGGTAATCCACCTGTATCGGCCTCGGTGCCCAGCCCGAGTGAACATTTTTAATCTGGAGGTTATTTCTTCAGTTCTTCAGTTTATTACTTTGAGAATTTCCTCTCCTAAATTTTCTTTGTTCTCTCTTTCTGGAAGGCTTTTGTCAAAATGTTAGGCTCCCTGGATCCACTTTATTTCTCTCTTCTCATATTTTCCACATTTTTTTTCTATTTACCAAACCGTTTCCTTAATGTTTTCTTCCAACCCTTCTTTGAACTTGCTATTTCAGACATCACATTTTAGTTTTCTACAAGTTCTTTCAAGTTCTTATTGTTCTGTTTTCATTGCATTTTTTCTATAAAAACTTGTTTCTTGGGTGTAAAATCTTTTCTCTCTCTAAACATCCAATTATAATTGTGGTTTTATGTTTTCTATGGCTCTGCATTTTATCTGTTTCTGCCCAGTTTCTTTTACTCTCTTTTAAAAAATGTCCGTGAGGTTCAGCTGTCAGATCATAGCTCAGTGTGGAGAAGCCGTGACCACTGGAGCCCGTGTGTTTACAGCCTTGCTTAGCAGGCAGGACTCTATTATGTGCATGTGGAAGACAGCTCCAAGCTGGTACTGAGAAGACATCTGTGATCTATGGCAAAGTCACCTTTCTTGTCTTTGTACAAGAGATCTTATTAGAAAAACCACCAGAAAAGTATAACTGGTAACTCAGTAGCTCTTGTTCACCTCAGGATATTCATACCTAATTTTGAATATTGTTCAATGTATAAAATACATTAAGTATGTATTTTATAAAAATTATCTACAAATTGTTATATACTCTAAAATAAAAAGTTGGCTACATTAAAACAAACGGACTTTAAAATTTTTTCTCTGAAATTCTCAGGTCTGTTAAATTTTATCATTTAAAAGCTGGCATAGGCTCAGCGCCAATCGCTCAGTGGTTAGGGCACCGGCCATAAACGCAGGGGTTGGGCGGGTTCAAACCTGGCCCAGGCCTGGTAAACAATGACATCAACAACAAAAATAGCCAGGCATTGTGGCAGGTGCCTGTAGTCCCAGCTACTTGGGAAGCTGAGGCAAGAGACTTGCTTAAGCCCAAGAGTTGGAGGTTGCTCTGAGCTGTGAAGCCACGGCACTCTACCAAGGGTGACATAATGAGACTCTGTCTCAAAAAAAAAAAAGGTAAGAAAAAAAAGAAATTGGCCAAGAAGAAATAGTTTATGAAGTAAGAATGAGAGACATCTAGTGATCAAACTGTGCACATAAATGCTCTTTAAACTGCTCAGCATAAAATACTGGAAACTAATCCAGTAAATTCTGAGTACCATATATACTCGAGTGTAAGCCAAGTTTTTTCCGGCACAAAATTTGTGCCGAAAACCCGAACTCGGCTTCATACAGGTTATTTGATTCGGTGCGCGCGCACCTAATCAAATGCATGTAGTCTCCAGTCATCTTTGTGATTTAGCTTGATTACCTGTTAAGCTACGGTTTTCTGCACTTTATTTAAAGTTTTAAAGTTGTTGTTGCTAGTTTACAGTTCTTCTTTAGCAATAAATATTGAAAAGCATTTAACCTACTGATTCCTCAATTATT
>CAUYPK010015754.1:0-18827 GCA_963574355.1 Loris lydekkerianus | reverse complement strand
AGCTGCAATAAACAGTCTAGTACAAGTGTCCTTATGATAAAAGGATTTTTTTTTTCCTTCTGGGTAGATGCCCAGTAATGGGATTGCAGGATCAAATGGGAGGTCTAGCTTGAGTGCTTTGAGGTTTCTCCATACTTCCTTGTAACAGAAGTTTTATCTTTGAACACTATGCCAGATTTTTTTTTCTTTCTAATCTTTGTATCAAGTGTCATAGTCTTCCTTGCTTATTGCTTTAGTTTGTTAAATAATGAGGAAAGGGCCATTCTGTCCTTAGCTTGGTAAGGCTGCAACCTGGAGGATGTTTATGGTCCCGGGAAAAGGATGCCCAAAATTCCCTCTATTACTTTCAGCCAATAAGGTCTCTAAGGAAAAATAAAATTTTTTTTCTCAAATAAACAACAGTATAACAAGACTGATTGCACCAGCCCTGAGGAACCCAATCCCCATATTTCTTCTCCCTGGAGCCAAGAGAAAGTTTCCTCTGATGTGAGTCCTCCTCATACTTTTCTATTCCAGTGCCCTTCATGGGATAGAAAAATCTGAAGAAGAAATCTTAAGTGGGCTGCCACAGATAGAATTTTGGACTCTAACTTCTTCCAGTTTTTTGAATTCTGTTCCATCACTAATTATGTGTTTGCGTTTAAAACATCTTAAGTTACTCACCACTACATAAAACTGATAGGCCAGAAGATACACTAACTTAGTCCACGATTTCCACCATGCCTAGGAACTTGACCTTAAGCCTTCCCAAGGTCAAGATTTAACAACAAAATCTTATTATCTGAATGTGGGTTCCTGTGGGAGAGGGCCAAGTGTCGCTGTCAGGATGAGGGTATGTGGGGTGCCCTTGGCAGTTAGAGTTCCCCAGAAGCCAGAGAGGACAAGGGTGAAGGGGGGAGTGTGGGGGGGGGACGCGAAGAGGATGGTGATGTGGTGCCAGAAAACAAGGAAGAACTGCAAATATGGCCCCCAAGAGCACATGGAAATAACTCAGGACTGATTTACTGATTAACACAGATGTTAAAAAGCTATATATTTTAAATCATTATATATTTGTATCCATTAAAAAGGACAAAGTACTTTATCTGAAGCCAAGTAAGTTGTAGCCTTAGGCAATTTGTTTAACCTTGCTGGTCTCTGGTACATAAAGCATGAACTCCAGTGTGGCTCAACTTAATGGAGAGCAAAGCTTGCAAAAGTCTTAGAAGGCACAGAGAGTACAATTTAGGTATCATGTATTATTGAATAAAATGCCTATTTAGAAAGGAAATCCTTCCAGTATTATTCTATGTGGCTCAGCTAGTAGTCAACACCTAGTAAAGCTAGGTCAAAATTTCACAACAGAGGGCAGCACCTGTGGCTCAAGGGGTAGGGTGCTGGCCCCGTATGCCAGAGGTGGTGGGTTCAAACCCAGCCCTGGCCAAAACTCCAAAAAAAAAAAAAAAAAAAAAAAAAATTCACAACAGAAAATACCCAGTTGTTGGCCACTTAAAATGGAAAATAAAAGAACAAAGAAAGAAGCCAGGCAGTAACAAATGGCATGCACCATTAAGGCATTGACTTGGTTCAAAGAGAGATTCCTGAGCTAAAGAAGGCCTCATTTACTGGAATGGAAAAATAGAGGGCCAGGAAATTGCTCAGAGAGCTCCTGTCTTTTCCTGTACACATGGCGATGCACTATGTGTTGGCCACTGTTTTGGATCAGAATCTCAGTTTTAGAAATAGCCCAAGTCGCGTCCTTGGAAAGGGAGAGAGTTGTGTGTTGTATTTGTGTATGGTGGGGTGGGGGCGGATGTTGGGAGAAGCCAGTTAGACACTCTCTGAATCCAAACTGTTTCCTTGAGCCTCACAGACGGTTGTCAGAACGGAGCTGGCAGACTGGGCAGCCTACCTGAGCTCAGGGAGTCACCAAATGTCCTGACCTAGCTCAGAGTTCCCAGGCCAGCTCTGCATGACTGGCACCGCCCAAGTCTGCTTATTTTTCAGGTGCATGCACTGAACTTGAGTTTTCTATTCAACAGACAGCTACTGGGCAGCAGCCTCCTGCCAGACACTGTTTTAGGCAGCAGGGACATGTCAGAAAACAAAAGACAAACATCCCTCTGTGCCTGGAGTCTGCATTCTAGTGGAGGGATGTGGATAATGAGTAAAATAATCTGTGTGGTGTGATAGAGGATAGGGAGAAAAATGAGGCAGGGAAGGAGAGAGTAAGGGGAGCACGTGGGGGGCAGGGTTAGGTCCTCATAGCAAAGGTGATACTTTGGGAAGGGAAGTGTCATGTAGGTGTCTGGGAGGAAAGCTGTCTGGGCAGAAAGAACTCCTGGGGCAAAGGGCTGACGGGCGTGAGTGGAGGAGGCAAGGGAGAGTGAGGACGGCTGTGAGGGTGACAGGGAGTGACATCATGTGGGGCCTTGCAGGACACTGGGTAGACTGTGACTTTTACTCTGTAATAGATAGAAGATCACTGGAAAGTTCTGAGCAGGGGAGTGACAAGATCTGGTTTACGTTTTCGTAGAACCAGTGTGGAGGCCCCCAGAAGCCCAAGGTGGAAGGAAGGAGCAGCGGTAGGAAGCTATTACAATGGCACTGCAAGGAAGCTGGTGTGGCCTGACCTGGGTAAGGGCAATGGAGGTGGTGAGAAGTGGCTGGGTCCTGGACAGACACCTGTGAAGGTGATGGCCATGTTTCCTCCACATCCAAGAGGTAACAAAGGGAAAAAGAGACACAGCTAAAGCAGACCATGTGCCCATCGTTCTGCCTTTGTTCCTTTCTGTTAATCTCGGGTCTATTAAGGGTCAGGCACGGTCGTGACCCTGAACTAACAGGATCCTTGCCATCATGGAACAAGCAGTCTACTGAGACAGTCAGACATGAAATGAATGATCACACAAATAAATGTCAGATGACCACTCTGCCATGTGCTGAGGGTCACAATGGGTCTATCCACCCTGATCAGGAGGTCCTGCAGAGGGCAGGGGATGCCTGAGCTGGCAACTGAATAAACATACACCAGCCAGGCAAAGGGAGGCTGGGTGAGGGGTAGAACAACAGTACTATGGGCCATGGATGGCATCCACAGAGGCTCTGCAGGGGCTGCGGGGACAGTGTGTGGGAGCAACTGAGAGAAGGCGGCTGGGACGGGGTAAGACACAGCTAGAGGGACAGATAGGGGTGTACTACAGAGGATGTGCAGTCCACAAGTCCCGCGTTGGAATTTTCTCCTAAGATCAATGAGAAACTACCGGAGGCCTGCAAGCAGGCTCATGTCTGCCCATTGACAAGTTCACCATGGCTGCCACGTGGAGGGAGAACGACAGGGGTGGGGTCAGAGAGACGGGGGAGGTCTTCTGTGAAGCAGCTACAGCAGCTCAGGTGCAATTGTGGTGCTTACACTAGGGAGTAGGTTGTGTAGTGAGGAGGAGGATAAAGACAGAGATCTGAAAGGCATTTAGGAAGTAGAACTGGCTTTGGATTGCCTAGGAAGGTTGATGGAGAGGAGAAGCCCAAGAATAATTCCTTACGTTGTGTTTAAAATTATATCAGTGGATGCAAGACTCAATTACTTGTAGACCTCACCTACCTGTGTTGGACTAACACACAGGGAAAGTTAGAAGATTTACTTTTCCTGTGAATCTTTAAAAATAAAAAGTACTGTAGGAGATTTAGTGTCTTGCCTTACCTGCAAGAGGTAAGCCCCCTCCAGCCCCATGGCTTGGTTGTAAAATGAACTGCTGGAATCTTGTTATCTAAAACACAAGCTAAGGCTGTCTAGTAGACATGTAATAGAATTCAAGCCAGAAAGGTAATTTAATATTTTCTATCAGCTACTTTACTTAAAAAGTAAAAAAGAAACAGATGGGTTTAATTTGAATAATCTACTTTATTTACTACAGTAAATAAACAATATTATTTCAGGATGCAATCAATAGATTATTGAGATATTTTATTTCTTATTTTTTACTATTTGAAATCCAGAGTGCATTTTACCTGTACATCCTGTCTCAGTTCAGATTGGCCACATTTGAAGTGCTCAAAACCTCATATGGCTAGTGAGTGCTGAATGGGGCAGCACAGCAGGCCGCCATGCATGAGGCTCTGGGAATACAGGTCCTTCTATGGGCATTTGAAAGTAACTAATAGTCTTTACATCTTTTGTATTTACCTGGATGGAGTTGATGAACATTCTCCTTAGTCAAGTATTTTAAGAATGGAAAAGCAAGCATCTCATGTACTCAATACTAATTTGAATCTAGTGCAGTGGTTCTCAGCCTTCCTAATGCCGCAACCCTTTCATACAGTTCCTCATGTTGTGGTGACCCCCAACCACAAAATTATTTTCGTTGCTACTTCATAACTGTAATTTTTCTCCTGTTGTGAGTTGTAATGTAAGTGTCTGATATGCAGGATGGTCTTAGGCAACCCCTGTGAAAGGGTTGTTCAACCCCAAAAGGGGTTGTGACCCACAGGTTGAGAACCGCTGATCTAGTAGATGAATAATCACAGGTCTGCAAGAGAGGATAAACACAATTAAATTCAAGAAGGGCAAGGAAGGGGAGCAAGGGACTCAGTAGGTGTCCACCTAATGGGTACAATGTAGGGTATATGACACACCTCCTGGGTGAAGGACTCCAATGCAACTTGAATTTTCCTAACACACGCAAACAATGTAATTCAATGACATGTGCCCTTATATTAATGTGAGATAAAAAAAATAAGAGTCAACAAAATAGTAATGCCTTAAATAGAGCCTCTTAAATGCTAAAAGTGAAAACTTTGTCATTAATTAGTAATGAATATTTAAGGACATCCATCTACCACTCTCTGCCTCAGTTTACAACAAGGAAGTGTGGTGGGACTAGGTAATGCATAACCACTTTTTCAGTCTTAACAACCATTGACTCCCAGCTCAGGAAGACCAAATAGTCTTTCCTTCTCTCTATCTTATCATCACTACTGAAGAGACCTTTCTCTAAGTCTTCTATGACCTCTGAACAAGGTGGGAAATTGACTAGTTCAATAGTAAACTGATAAAACTCCAAGGATGGCTTTTATTCCAAAGCAAAGAAGTTAAATTTTCAGAGGAATCTGAATACTGACTCGATATTTAAATGTTAATGAAACTACTGATTTTTTTAGGTACAATATATTATTGTGGCTAAGTTTTAAGGAAAAAATCCTTGTGTTTAAGAGATACATTCTGAAATATTATAGATAAAATAATAAGATATTGTGGACTTACTTCAAAATCATCCTAATTGGGAGGTGGGAGAATGGGTTGGGGTATAGATGAAATGAGATTGATCATTAATTGAAATTGGGTGTGACATATGGGGATTTGTTCTAAGATTTTCTCTACTTTTGCAGTTTGAACTTGTCCATGATAAAAAGTTGCTTTTTTCTTTTCAAAGTAGTTCTTCAGACTTCCGTAGGTTCTACTACTGGTCAGATTTCAAATGTCCCTCTTAAAGCCTGTATTTGCCTCACAGTACAGATAGAAAAACCTGCTTGAGGGCCAAGAATGCACGATTCTTAATATTATAGTAGGAAGAAGCCCCGGGCACATAGCTCCCATAGTACTTTAAATATTTCTGGTGGTTTTAGTGGTAACATGACTTTGCCTCTTGTCCTTCCCCTTGGTCAATATTTATAAGCAGAAAGCTGTGCTTCCTCTGATTCAAAAAGACCCTCGAACTCTGCCAGAGCCTCACAGGTGCCCAGGGAGTGTGGCAATATATTTCAACTCAGACAGGGCACGCTGCACACAGGTGCAGAAGCTGGCTCACTGGCAGAACGAATGGTACTTCTTCCTGGTGTTTTGGAGGCTACATGTTATGGAGATAGGCAGGAGCTATATGAGGAAGGGAGTCAGATAGGCCAGGAGACCCAGCATCTTGGACCCACAAGGGTGAGGTCTGTAGGTCACTTGCCATCCTGAATTGCCTGGACACTGTCTCAATTTCTGGGATAATGCTCTCTCTGTATTTAGGGAGAGATGTCTGGCCTCCTCCCCTCTACCTTGCCCTCTCAAACATCGTAATAAGGGATGGGGAGGAACTGGACTCCACCTCCAAGTCATTCCTGCAGACACTGAGTTGCTGAATAGTGTGTTAAGAACATGCAACAACCTTGTAGGTCTGATACCTTCAGGCACTTTTGCCTAATGAGCGGGGATCTTCTGGCTTTGACACCACTAGTTGCTTGACCTCTCACCAAGAATTGAAGAGCATGCATTCATTTTTTACTTCCAAGGGAAAACTATTGCTAATTTCTTTAAAACAGTGTCTACAAAAAAGGAAGAAAGGAAGGAAGGAAGGAAGGAAGGAAGGAAGGAAGGAAAGAAAAAAAGAAAAAGAGAGAGAGAGAGAGAAAGAACAGAACTTAGTCTGGGAATGTTTTCCTTTGGATTTTCATCAGCCAAAAAAAGTATTGAGTTTAGGGTACCAACATACGGCACAAATGTTAATTTTAAGGAAAATCTGGCACACTCAGCATGCTAAACTGTGCTACTTTCTACACATGTGATTCTTGACTTCAGTGGTGGCAATATAGTGCCAGATTTTCTTAAATGTCAGGCATTTTAAGAAATAATTTCTCAGAATTAAAAATTACATACACAGAAAAAATGGAAATGCTACTGTGATGTTTCTAAATAAAAGGAATTTGACCCTCAAGGGAAGACAAGGCCACACTGACAGGAGTCCATGGTGGACCATAAGTTGACTGTCACACATCAGCCAAGAGCTGTCTGGACAGTATGTCGTAATCCTATGGAACATTATCTGATGATAATCTGCCATGTAAGATCTTTGGGTGGAAGCAGAGGTGGTTTCCCTCGGATATTCCCCGTCTGTTGTAAGAACTCAATGATGCTACCTAAAATCAGATGAGCAGGTGAGAGTTATTCACAGGAAAAAAAATTCCTCTTCTGGATTAAGAAAAAAAGTTATTCAGAGGAAAAGTCTCTGCAAACTCTAGCATTTGGTTGTTCTAGCGATCAGAATAGTCTGGTGCTGAAATACAATGGGCCTGGAACTCTATTCTTACTCTTACTAAGTTTCCCTTGACCATTTCAGTTTATGAAGTTCACGTTAAGTTCAGATCTGACTCTCGCAACTCCTGTGGCTCATTAGCATCCACAGGCTCTTGGGGGATCTTTTCTAGATCATCATCCACATCATAGATAAAAGGCTCGTGTCAAGATGAGTCTGCTTATGAGTCAGAGTCTGGATTTCTAGTTATTTTCATACCCTTGTAAGAGGGAGAGCTCTAATAGTGCACTTCCTAATGGATTGATGAGACAGCGTGGGGGAAGAGAGAACTGGGACTGACACAAAGCCTTATAGGGACCAGGGTAGTTCTAGCAGGAAGGTGACACGTGAGCCGAAAATTCCAGACCCTGGGGCTCTAGAACTTCAAAACTCACTTATTTTCCCCATGCCTCTATCATATGGAAATATTAATAAAACCTAAAGGAGAAGAAAATGAAAAGAGTCATATAGGGTAAAAAGATACATTCAAATAAATGAGACATTTAAGTGTAAATTATGTTGACCTTTTTGGAAAACAATTTAGCAATATGCATTAAGACCCGAAAATTCATATACTTTCACTGTCCATAATTCTGCTGCTAGAGAATCTAATCTAAGGAAATGTGTTATTTGTGTATTGCATAGAAATATATAGTAAATAGTGTTGTAAAAGAAAACAATCATATATAGTAAAAGACTGGAAGAAACAAATCAAAATATGAATTATTACTCTTGATGGTGGTATTATTGATTATTTTAATTTTCTTCCTTAGATGTTTCAGTCTTAAATTTTATAATGGTAATGAATTTTTATTATTAGAAAGTCATTTAAAATAAATTACATAGATCTGTTCACCTTAATCTAATTCTGGTGGCAACATATTTGTCTTTTAATAAGTCTTGAACAATAGCCAGCTTGTCACAATTGCTTTCAGAACTTTTTTCTTGTTCTTTTGCACACCATGTAGCTGTGTGGGCTTTATATTAAAGCTATTTGCCAACAGCCCTGTGAGCTGAGTCACCTTCAGTGTCAGGGCATCTGCACAGGCTGCTGATCCCTTTTTGCATATCCTCCACACTCTTTGTTTACATGAAGTTCACAGACATGAATCATCCAGGGCTCTTTTCTTCTGGAATAAGATATACCAAGGTCACTCTGTAAGTGTACCTTGCTTAGTTCTCCCAAAAAAGTTCTAAGGCAAGAGCATTCTTCATTCATGCTGAATTTCTCATTAATTGCTACAGAATAGCTATTTACTCTAAAAGCCCAAAGGTTTTAGAAATTATAGGTAGTTCTGCAAACCCTGGACTGAACTCACCCACATACTGTGCTTAATAAATAGACCCACATGAGTTACCTCTTTCCAGGTGAGCTCCTCAGTAGAAAGGTGTTTTGTTATTTATTCACTCCATTTTTTACTCATTTAGTTTAGTTTTGTCTTAGGTTAGTCTCGCTCAGTATTTTTTCAATAGGCAACTTGATGGAACTATTTCCCAACACCTCATTAAATGATGTTATCAAATGTACCGTTTTTATAAGAAAGCCCAAGAAAGTTAATGATCTAACAGAGTCAGCCTGTTCCTCATAACCAAGACGGGAAGGGGGGAGATGTATTGATTGAATCAACCAGAACCAAGCCATTCCACTCAAAGTCAAAAAGCTCCAAGGAGCAGAAAATAGGTTATGAGAAAGCACTTAAAAGAACTCTTTTTGCTGAAACTTCCAAGAAAATATTTTTTACCCAGAATCATCTTCTAGATTCGATCTATGGAATCCAGGCTCTCAGAATAGGCGCTTAGTATCTTACTCGCCTTTTAGCTCACAACCTCATCCATTTGTCACGAATTCTTATTCAATCCAGCTATTTCTGCACACTTTTACATTGATTTGGAAAGTGTTCTTCACACTTTGGTTTTAGTCTCTACTCATGAAATGTCATTTTCATTAGGGTGATTTAATTTCATGAATTTGGCCTTAGATAAGCCTTGGGCCTTGTATACTACATTACAGATATTGTTGCAAAATAGGAGTTTGTGAGGCTGCTTGCATCTTCTTCCTTATATATTTTCTCCCTTTGTGCAAATTCTCAGAATTGAAATCTTGGTTACATTTGAATGTGCTGTTTTCACACAGTTTTTAAATCTGAAAGTCAGGTTTAATCTCTGTCTCCAGTTTTCTACCCTCCAGTCATTTAAGTTACTTGAAACTAGTCCCAAACAGTTCTGTTTTTCTTTAACTTGTCATTAGTATTGTTCCTACTCATTGCCTTTTGATGGCTTTTGCCAAGTTTTCTACTTTGTAAGTAGTCACTTTTTGATTGACTTGTAGATGTTCTTTGATACTGAACAGTATTCTTTATTATATGTTGTATTTTTTTTCAGGTTGCCGTATCCTTTTAAATAGCATCTGATCTTCTGTAATCATGCTATTCAAACTTTTCTAATTTGTAACTTTTAGGCACAGATTTTAAAAGATTATAGGCTTAAGACAGACTCACGAAAGCCCTCTCTATCAGAGAGTTGGCGCTTTGGGCTTTCAGTGAAGGCTGTACAACAGTCCCTGCTATGTTGCTTTTTTTTTTTTTTTTTTTGGCAAGGGTTGGGTCTGGGAGAAATGGTAGAACTTATATTCATCCTGAGGAAGAAGAGCCCATTTTGAAACTAGGAGAATAGAAAAGAAAAAAGTCTCTTGGAGGAAAATAGGGAGGAGGATGGGAATGGTAATAAAATTTATGTGTATATGAGTCATTTGTATAATTAGAAGTTGGATAATTATTCTGTCACCTTTTCCAAGTTCCTGACCTCTGAGCTGATTTAGCAGAATTGGGGGGCCAATTTCTCCCCAGACTTGACCAATCTAAATGATTTAATGGACAGGGTTTCATGGGGGCCAGGTGCCCAGTGGATGTTACCACTTTACATTTGCAAAATGTTTCCCCACTTTGCAAAGATCTTTTGCATACTCTACTTTGTTTGATCATTATTAGCAACCATGTCAAATGAGTAGGGTACACCTGGGTTTCCTATTCTTTTTACAGGGTAGAAATAAATTGACTCTCAAATTGAACTTACTTTCAAAACTTAACTTAGTGATTGAAGGAAGCAAAGTGCAGCATGCTGTCCACTACACAGGGGCAGTGTGGCCTAACAGAAGATGTGCAGGCAAAAAAACTGGGCACATAGGGATGGAGTGCCAGCTCAGTCGCTTGTTTGCTCTCTGACCTCAGGCAAGTAACTTCCCCCCTGTGCTTTTATTTCTCATCTATAAAATGGAATCCCATCTTACAGGATTGATGTGGGAATTAAATACTATAATGCTTCCTTTCCTTTAATTCTTTTATCTTTTTGGTATTATGTACTCTTGAGTGCCACCTTGACACTTGCATAGGAGTGGGAGACACTGAAGAAATGGGAGAGCACAAAAGGCCTCTGCACAGGCCTGGAACAGCAGACACTGCATAGACCTTACTCCTCTTCCACCCCTCCAATTCACAAACTCACAGGAGCTAGGGTGACCTTGGAGGCTTTCCCCTGAAGGTTCCTTGTGTGGTTTTACAATCCCACTCATTCAAATGCCTTTTCCCATCAAAACATTTAGACTGCTACTGGCATTAAGAAATATGACTCATTTAAAGGAGAAAAAAACCTCAATTATTTACCCAGGAGGCCATTATGTAAGCAGGCTCAGTGCATGTAAATGGAAAATATCACTTATTGAACTAAAAGATTCCAGTGGCAGGTTTCAAGAGTAAGTTAGAGGTGTGATTAAAGAGTAGAAGTTGGCAAACCATAGCCTCCAGGTTAAATCTAGCCCACCATCTCTTTTTGTAAATAAAGTTTTATCAAAACACAGCCACTCCCATTTGTCAACTGTTTTCATTAAAACTGGCAGGATTCGGGCGCGGTGGCTCATGCCTGTAATCCCAGCACTGTGGGAGGCTGAGGAGGGAGAATTGCTTGAGCTCTGGAGTTCGAGACTCGCCTGAGCGACAGTGAGACCCCGACTCATGAAAAAAATGGAAAAACCCAGCCCAGCGCGGTGGCGAGCGCCTGTAATCCCAGCGGCTTCTGGAGGCTGAGGCAGTGGGGTGCCCGCAGCCCAGTCTGAGGTTGTGGTGAGCTACCATGCCCACTGCACTCTGCTCAGGGGCATAGGGTGGGACCCTGTCTCAACAACAACAACAAAAAAATAAAACTGGCAGGATCGAGTCATTGCAATACAGACTGTGTACCTCACAAAGCTTAGCTATCTGACCCCTTGCAGTAAAAGTTTGCCAACCTGTATTTAAGAGTGGCTATTTCCAGGCTATGTAATCTTAGGCAAATTATATATATTCATGGTGTCTTAAATTCCTTATCTATAAAATGGGAATAATAATAGTACTAATTAAATGAGATAATCCATGTAAAATTCTTACATGAGGTAAATCCTCAGTTATCAATAGCTATCATTATTAATACTAATATTATTGATGTCCAGTAAAGTTCTTATGCTACAACATTCACCCTGAGCCAGGAATAGAAACCTGTTTATTCATCCTCAGAGGTCAATAGCAGCTAAAATAGTCCCCCTTCCCTGCCAGTCATGTTTTCTTAAGATCAGCCATTTCAATGGCATTAGTTCAACCTTCAGGACATTAAAAGCGTACTCCACTGTTCCTCCACGCTTAACGTAGACATTTGGATCAGCAGCAATGAGTATTTTCCAATAGTCTGTGTAACCTAGCTGGGAGAGGGAGAACTGAGTGAGGCATTCTGTTGGAATTAAATGTCAAGAGTACCAGCTGCTTCTTTCTAAAAATATGAGCTAGATCTTCTAAAAGGTGTGAACCATCAATCAAAGTATAAGAGAGGATTTTCATAAGTTGTTTGTTGTTAGAAATTGTTTTCTAATTGATATAAAGAAAACTAACCTTTTGACAAATGGCTTTAAAAGCTATTAAGCCAGCTGAAATCCCATAAGTCCCACTTTGCCTCCTATATATGGTGGGAAATGCTTTCTCAATGTAAAGAAGAAGTCTTATCCTGTAGTCCAATCAGCATATAGAGGTGATTTCCAAGAGAGAAGTGAAAAAATAAAAATCCCACAGCCCAACCTTTCAGAAGTATCATAGTCATGCAGAGAGAAAACCTTCTCCTTCCCTCTTCCTCATGGCCCACCCATCGCTGGGTGGGGGGTGGGTGGCAGGTCTCCAACCCAGCTTCTTGCCAGGTGGCTGGGCAGAGCCTTGGTGAAAACATGGGAGGAGAAAAAGGGATGGGTGAGGTCTCAGCTCAAGACACACACATGCTTGTAAGTAGTATGCTTGTGAGCACCCCACCACCCTCTTGAGGCTAGAGCATGACCTGTCCAGCATGCTGTCCTTCATGATTTCTTGGACCCCCAAAAGGCCACTGCTATAGGCTGTGCTTCATCAACCCAGCCTTGACATACAGAAAAGTATTCTCCCCATCATCAGGAGCCTGGATTGGGGGGTGGGGGGTGGCGGGGGGACAGGGAGGGATGACTGAAAGTCCTGGAGATTCTCCCGTCAGACTGCCTCTCCCCCACCCTCCTGCACTCCCCATCCCCACCCACACTTCCCTCGTTCTCATTCAACACAAGCTCACTGAGCTCTCCCTACAGTAGTTTTCAGCCTTGGGGAAACGTGCACCCTGACTGAACAATAAGGCAAACACCAAGGGGAAACCTGGGTGCTGTGGCAACGTCTCGCTCAGACCGGGTGGAAGAGAGGCTTCCCAGAGGAGGGGAGACTTGAGATGAGCTCTGAAAGGTGTGTAGCAGTTAGCTAGACAAGCAAGGACAGGAATGACACTCTACCTGAAGGAGCCATACATGCAAAGGAACTGAGGGGAAGATTACGGTGACATGTTCAAGGGCCTGTCTGTGAGAGTGGCCTTTTGGTACAATATTCTGGGGCATCCATTTAAAACAAACAGCCCCCAGAGAAGCCATCCAGAGTTAGAGGATGAGGGATCTTGTGGGCTAAAGTAAAGAGTTTGAATTTTGTATAGAAAGTTTAAAATAAGCCTGGGAGAATTTCAACAACATCAATGCCTGTGGTTATTTAGGTCTGGGAAGGGGGCTAGGCATTGAATTTTTAGGTGGAGAAGGACATTCTATGTTTAAAACATCCCAAATGATTCCATGCGCTGACACTCTTTTAGAGGGATACAACAGTGAACACAGCCTAGGTACTTGGTCTCCTGGAACTCATGGTCTAGTGGGGCCAGAAAGATAATAAATAAAGGAATGGCCAAGATATTTTCTGATAGGGCTTCCAAGGAAATAAAACCTGGGGCTATGACAGAGAGCCCTGGGGGAAATGAGACTTATAACTTCAGGGAGTTCAGGGCGTCATTGCTTGGGGTCCCGCTTTGCTTCTTTGTATGTGGCAAGCTCTGTTAGTCCTCAGGGCCAGTGACAGGGCCTGCTCCTGGCTCAGGATGGCTAGAGTCACTGAGTCCCCTGAGCTCAGTTTCTACTGGCTGATGGACAATGGGGACCCTGATTGGACAGGACAGCTCAGATCAACCACTGTAACTGGAAGCCACCTCAGACAGCATGCCTTACCCTCAGTGGTTTGGTTCCAGAATCAATGCTCCAGCCCTCATTCCCATTCACCTAGTATGAAATAAATAGCAAATCTTGAGCAATCTTGTTTGTTAAAAATTTTATTACTGTGTGTTTTTTTGTCCATTATGTGCACTTCTTTGACTACTCCACTGTGAAGTAATATCCTATTCTCATCATTATTTATTAAATACAACTTTCTGAATCATTAATATTGATAATACCAAAAGCAGATTGAGCCACACTTACTCATGGCAGGCACTCTGCAAGATAATGATCTCATTTAATCCACTGCTAAGGTAGACACTATTAGCCCCCATTTCATAAATTTGGAAACTAAGCCCCTGAATCTGAAAGGCTAAGAGAATTCAGAATATGGCTTACCTTTTTAGGTCCCTTCCAGCTCAGAGAATCTGTGATCCTATGATTTCTAGCTAGTTTCCCCAACTAGGTGACAAGCTTCCTGAAGAAAGTCATTTCACCTTATACATCTTTGCAGAAGACTTCTGTATCTTCAACCTGCTGTGTGCCATTCTTGTGGTGGGCAATAAATACACCAGTCTGGGAAGGCAACCTGAAAGTCACTGCAAAGGCCTGCAGGATTGCTACTGATAACCTCCTGACAATCCTCAGGGCAAGGATGGTTATTCTGGCCTTTCTCCTCTAGTCTCTGGGCTGGGGTCCTCAGCAAACAGCATTGAGGCTTCTCAAGAGAGCCTCAGAGCATTCAAAGGCATCACTAACTAGGTTCTGTGGGTGTTCGCTACACCCTATGTCTCCCGGAAAGAAAATTCAAGAGGAACAATTATTTCATGCTCCTTGCCCTTCTTTTCTTAAAATTTTAAAAACTGAGATTAAAACACCAAATAAAGAGTCATTGCAATTCCTAGACTAGGGATCTTTATTCAATAAGGCTGGCTTTGAATTCCAAGTGATAAGTGGATCTTATAGTTAAGGAGGTGGAGGAGTCCATACAGAGAAAGAAGTTCAGGTAAGGTCTCTAAGGGAACTACACCTTTGAAGGGAACACCCTATTTTGATAAGGTGACTCAAAGAAGAAAACAGCAATGTCAATAAAAGACGACTGTACATGGTTTGCATGTGTGTGTATGTGTGTGTGTTTGTGTATGTTTCAGGCAGAGGAAGAAAGTGAGGGCATGAATGTAGTGACATCTCATTAAAAAAATTAATGTAGAAAATGAATTTGGGCTCCCCCTCCTCCATTCTAATTTTTTTTCACAGATTAAGTATCTAAGGAGAGACACAAAATTGTCCAAAATAAAAGTTCTGTGATAATCTCAGTTTAACTGAAGAGTAATTAAACCTTCAGAGTGTTAATCAATGGTGGTGTTTCCCCCCACTCCTCTTCTTTCTTCCCTTGTGTCCAGTGGACGACCACATCCCTCCAGGATGGCTTGACTCCCCATGGTCATTGTGCCCCAACTGAGACAGGAGCCTGAGACCTCAAAGCTTCTCAGAGCACCAAAGAGTCCTGATCTCACACCCTCTTGATGCCAAAACCTGGACTTAACCCACAGTGATGTTTGCTGCTGAAAATTTCTCCACATGGCAAATTAATCCATTCTGATTCTGAATTGGCAACCAATGGTTATATTGATTTACCAGATGGAGATACAACCTAAACTCACATGTTCACTCAAAGCCACAGAGCATTGAGAAAGAGGTTGTCAAAGCCACAGACAAATCTATTTTTAAAAGCAGACACAGCAAAGCATAATAAGGGAATCACAAACAAGCAAGGGATATCCATTGAGCATCTTTATGGTGATAAGTACAGAGCAAGGTGCAATGGGAGACAGAAGACTGTGAATCAGGGGCCGAAAGAAGCTTCCACTCTGGTTAGGAAAAAAAGTAAACATGAAATAATTAGAGTACAATATATGGAAAGCAAATCCATGGCTCAGCAACGATAATGTGATAGGATGTGAAGGAAGGGAGAGAGAATTGGGCATACACGTAGGGAGCAAAGGTTTGGGGAAAGAAGCTGAACTTAAGTTCAACCTGGAAGAATGAAATGGATCAATGAAAAGGCTATTTCTGGATGGCCAACCAGTGAACACCAAGGCAACGAGGGAGGAATTAGTTTGCCACATGTACAGAATAGCAAAGCCTGTTCAGACTACAGTTGATAGGATTTGAAAGAGAAGGGGCAAGAGAATTGGACTTGAATGTAAAGAACTTTAAAAATCAGGTAGAGTTTATACTTGATTTACTCTGGGTAGCAGGTAGGCATTGTGTTTAGCCACAAGCCACAGAACTCTGGATGTATTTGCTTACCCACATACAGGATTCATTCTCTCAAATAGCAAGAAGACCAGCACCGCGTGGGTGCAGGAGTCCCACAATGACCTTCCCTCCACCCCCTGTCCTTCTTGGGAAGCGCACTGCTGTTACTCCTGTTGCATCATGGTCCCAATATGGCTGCCACGTCCAGTGTCACATGCACATTCCAGACATAAAGGAGAAAGACAAGAAAGGATAACGTAGGAGGTGTCTGCATGAGGAACACAAGTTTCCTCAGAAATCCGTAGCAGTCTTCTATTATATCCCATTAATCCAAATTATGGTGATGCTAACTGAAAGGATCTCTGGGGGAACTAGTGTTTTTGTTGGACACATTGTCACCACCAGCAAAATCAAAGTTTTGTTCTTAAGGAAAAAGGAGAAACGGATATTGAAGTGGCAAATAGCAATCTCTATACACTATTGTTGTAGGTTCCTGAACAGAGCATCGTCTCAGAAAAAGTGATGACTTTTTTAGATGGACTTGGCATTGGTATGCAAGAGATATGGCAGGCAACAAAAGGGTCTGTGAGGGTGGGCGGAAGCTGTTGCAAGTCATCTAGGAGTGATGGTGGGCACCTGGACAAGACCCTTATACCTGGCAATGGCAAGAAAAAGGGAAGTGAGAATTCATTGCCACAAAGCATTGAGCAAGAGGTTGCAACAGCCACATAGCAAAGAACAGACAAGGCGAGGGTGCTGGTAAATTGGCCTCTGGGCCTTTATATCTTTTTCTTCTAGGCATAAAGTTAACATTTGGGGTGGATGGGAGAGAACTTGTAGAAAAGAGAAGTTGATACAGAAGAATCCAAGAATCAGAGACACGTTGAGGCAATAACAAGTCCTGGACTATTCCTGCATGTTGACATACAAAAGGGAGCAGGCAGGTCGAAGTTAGGGGATCTAAGGTGAACGTGTCCTTCTTCAGAACATGAACTTCAGTTTCTAGGGACATTCTCTAAGAGTAGCAGACAGCAGAATACCCTCTAGAATACAGCTGTGCTTAGAAAGCAAATGAACCAAGACATGAAAACAAATCACATCCCTTGAATGACTAATAAAGGAAGCATCCGGCCTCCTCATTCTCATTTGTGAGAATGAGAGTAGACAGGGAGGAGTAAAAAGGAGGGAATTCCACAGACTTTTTTTAAATTGGTAGTTCCATCTACTAGGTATTTGTAAAAATAAATAAATAAATAAATAAACAAAACCCCCCACAATAATCCTTTTTAGAATAGAAAGGTATTGCAATTTGAAAATGTATCACTTAAAATTGCTATTAAGTACCAGTCATTGTACAAGGCTGTGAAGATGCAGAAAGGTTTAGAAAATGGTCCCTGACCTCAAGAAGATCCCACTGTTGTGAGAGGCAGAGTCTCACAATACCCCATGAGGAAGCTACTGCAAAGGTGTGGGCCCAGGCTGAGCAGAAGGGGAGACTAATTGTGTCTGAGGGCTGGGACACACTGCCTTCTGACTTGGTTCTATAGGGGCATAATTGGGATTGGACTTTTATTTTAGTCTAAAAGGAAAACTTAAGCAACTCAACCACATTAGGGCCTTGGGGAAGGACCTGACATGAGAAAGCTCTAAGGGTCTCACCCCTGGCATCCCAGAGTGGGGGAGAACCCCAGGAGCGACGGAGGAACAGGTGGAATGGGGGAAATGGTATTAGCCATATTTGCAGCATGTAATTCTGTCACCACCGGGAATGTTCACGTCAGAGCCCTCTTTATCTGAACTTTCAAGGCTGAACGCAGTTATTTTTTGTGCTTATATGCACCTGGCTTTCTTAGTGTAGTTACTCGAAGGTCAGCCTAATTTTGCGAGTCCCCAAATTCTGGTTTACAGAACACTCCAGCAGGGAGGCTGGGACAATGGTTGGGGAGGGGGAAGCTTTTCTCTCTTCCCTCACATCCACAGAGTCTTCATTCTCTTCATATTGTTCTACCTGATGTTTTGATGATAAAAAAACGGAATATTTTGAAAGAAAATACTTAATTAGTTTCATCAGAATGTAGCTCTTCTTGTTCTTGCGTGTTCAGTAAATCAACCTACCAGTTCCAGATCCTCCCACTGTAGCTCCTGAGCATTTTACTCCACATCTGGTTGTCTGTTTCTTCCACCAGATGGTGAGTTCCCTGAGCCTAGTGTTTGGTGCCGTCCTGGCGTCCAGCACAGCACAGAAGAGGCACCTGAAGCACTTTGCTGAGTGAACACCTTTGGCGACTCTGACTCTTTGCTGTTGTTCAGACTTATCTCCCCGATGATGTAAGCCTGAGTGATGAAACTGCATGCCAGACTATAAACCAGGGCAAAGTCTGCCAGGGGCAGCAAAACACCTGATGCAGACAAAATCCAGGCATTCAGTGAAGTGCATTGAAGGGAATCCTTCAGAGCCCAAAAGGAAGGGGATCCCAAGTCTAATTCTGTCTGAATGTTTGCTGTTTGAAAGCCAATATGATTTTTTATTCATTTTTCTTGGAGATAGTCTGATATTGCCCTTGGTAGAGTGCCATGGTGTTACAGTTCACAGCAACCTCAAACTCCTGGGCTTCAGCACTTCTCTTGCCTCAGCCTCCCAAGAAGCTGGGACTTCAGACTCCTGCCACAATGCCAGGCTATTTTTTGGTTGTAGTTGTCATTGTTGTTTAGCTGGCCTGGGCCGGATTCCAATCTGCCAGCCCCGGTGTATATGGCTGGCACCCTAACTACTGAGCTACAGGAGCAGAGCCTGAATTTTAATTTTTTTTATTAGTATTAGATCATAACTGTGTACATTAATGAGATCATGGGGCAACATGCACTGGTTTTGTAAACAGTTCGACACATTTTCATCACACTGGTTAACATAGCATTCCTGGCGTTTTCTTAGTTATTGTGTTAAGACAATCATATTCTGCATTCACTAAGTTTCACAT
>CAUYPK010015751.1:0-13406 GCA_963574355.1 Loris lydekkerianus | reverse complement strand
GTACACAGCTATGATTTAATAAAAAAAAATAACAATAATAAAAAATAAAAATAAAAAAAAAATAGCTGAAAATATTAACAAATGGAAAAACATACCATGCTCATGGCTGGGAAGAATCAACATTGTTAAAATGTCCATACTACCCAAAGCAATATATAATTTCAACGCAATCCCTAATGTATCTCCACTGTCATACTTTAAACATCTGGAATAAACAATACTTCGTTTTATATGGAATCAGAAAAAACCTCGTATAGCCAAGACACTACTCAAAAATAAAAATAAATCAAGAGGAGTCACTCTACCAGACCTCAGACTATACTACAAATCGATAGTGATCAAAACAGCACGGTATTGGCACAAAAAAAGAGAAGTAGATGTCTGGAACAGAATAGAGAACCAAGAGATCAATCCAGCTACTTACCATTATTTAATCTTTGACAAGCCAATTAAAAACATTCAGTGGGGAAAAGATTCCCTATTTAACCCATGGTGCTGGGTGAACTGGCTGGCAACCTGCAGAAGACTGAAACTGGACCCACACCTTTCACCAGTAACTAAGATAGACTCTCACTGAATTAAAGATTTAAACTTAATAAATGAAAGTATAAAATACTAGAGGAGAGTACAGGGAACATCCTTGAAGAAATTGGTCTGGGCGAGTATTTTATGAGGAGGACCCCCTGGGCAATTGAAGCAGTTTGAAAAATACACTATTGGGACTTGATCAAACTAAAAAGCTTCTGCACAGCCAAGTAGACAGTAAGTAAAGCAAGCAAACAACCCTCATAATGGGAGAAGATATTTGCAGGATATGTCTCCCACAAGTGTTTAATAGCCAGAATCCATAGAGAACTCAAACGCATTAGCAAGAAAAGAACAAGGGATCCCATCACAGGCTGGGAAAGGGATTTTAAGAAAATTTCTCTGAAGAAGACAGGCGTGGCTTTCAGACATATGAAAAAAAATGCTCATCATCTTTAATCATCAGAGAAATGCAAATCAAAACTACTTTGAAATATCATCTAACTCCGGTGAGGCTGGCCTATATCACAAAATCCCAAGACCAGAGACGTTGGCGAGGATGTGGAGAAAAGAAAACACTTTTGCAATGCTGGTGGAAATGCAAATTCATACATTCTTTTTGGAGAGAGACAGAGAACACTTAGAGATCTAAAAATAGATCAGTAATTCCTCTACTGGCCATCTATCCAGAAGACCAAAAATCACATCATAATAAAGATACCAATACTAGAATGTTTAATGCAGCCCTATTCACAATTGTTAAGTCATGGAAAAAGCCCAAGTGACCATCAATCCACAAATGGATTAATAAATTGTGGTATATGTACACCATGGAATATTATTCATCCTTAAAGAAAGATGGAGACTTTATCTCTTTTATGTTTACATGGATGGAACTGGAAAATATTCTTCTTAGTAAAGTATCTCAAGAATAGAAGAAAAAGTACCCAATGTACTCAGTCCTACTATGAAACTAATTTAGGGCTTTCACATGAAAGCTATGATACAGTTACAACCTAAAAATAAGGGGAAGGGGGAAAGAGAGGGGAAGGAGGGGGAAGATGGGTGAAGAAAGGGGGATTGTTGGGATTACACCTGCAGAGCATCTTACGAGAGTATATGTGAAATTTGGTAGATGTGGAATGTAGATGTCTTGGCAGAATAACTGGGAGAATGCCAGGAAGTCTGTGTTGACTAGTGGGATGAAAATGTGTCAAACGGTCTATGAAACTAGTGTATGATGCCTCATGATCACATCAATGTACACAGCTATAATTTAATAATAAAAAAAAGAAATCTGTGACTTTAATGAAGATTCTGTTATATTAAAAAAAAAGAAAAATATCACAAATTATCAACCTGATATCACATATCAAAAATTAAGAAGAAAAGAACAAATTAAAGTCAGCCAAATAAAAAAATAAACAGCAAAGTTTAGAGTAGGACTAAATGACAAAACAATGTTAATCATCAACAAAAGATAAAGTTGGTTCTTTAGGAAGATACATAAAGTCAATTTACCACTAGCCATTTTAGCCAGAATAAGTAAGAATTTAAATAACATCAATAATAAATGAAAGAGAAAACATTACAACTCAATATCACAGAAATACAAAATATATTCTGTAATTAAAATCAAAACCTCTACATACACAAACTAGAAAACCAAGAGGAAAGGAAGAAATTCTTGTAACATATACCCTCTCAAATGTCAATCAGAAAGAAAAAAGAAATCATTTGTTTTTCCATTTCAGTACTTTTTATTGATTAAGCCTTTAGCTTACCTATTGTGTTAGATGCTATGCTAAGAGAGTATAGCAACACTTGCCAACTCTGTAAATAAACTAAAAGCTTTTGTTTTTATATTTTAAACAGGTGAAGTTTGTGGCCCATAAATTGTATCTAAATAAAGTTTTAAAAATAAAGTATCATAGCATTTTCTTATAACCTAAACATTTTGTCTGTTTACATCCCCTTTACTTAAGAAAAGAAAAAAAAAATTAAATATGTCATGTACCATACAACTCCCCTATTTATGATGTATAGTTCAGCAGTTTTCAGTCGTATATTCACAGAATCGTGCAAGCATCACCATAATGTAGCTAGAGAACATTTTCTTTACCTCCAAAATGAACCTCTATGAGCTGACACTCTCCATTCCCTCTTCCCAAAACTCCTTTTCTTGAAACCACTAAGAAAAAAATAAATCTTAAATAGACCAATAATAAGCAGCAAAATTGAGGCAATAATTATAAATCCCCCACAATAAAAGACCCTGAAACAGAAGGATTCACAGCCAAATTTGACCCAAGTTTTACTAAACTATAAAGAAAAACTGGCTTCTATCCTACAGAAATTATTCCATAACATTGAGAAGAAGAAATCTTTCCTAAGGCATTCTATGAAGCCCATATTACCTTGACACCCAAGCCGAGAAGACACACACACACACATACACAGACACACACACAGACACACACACACACACACACACAAAAAAAAAACTACAGACCAATGTCTCTCATGAACATAGATGCAGAAAGTCTCCAAGAAAAGACTAGGTAACCAAATTCAAGAGCAAATTCAAAAGATAATTCACATATGAAGATGGGAAGATGGCAAGCTAGAAGCAGCTTGTGAGAATGCTATTTTCAAGTAAAGGAGCTAAGTACAGGTACATGCCTGCTGTTGATAGAACTCCTCAATAGTAACACTGTGAAATCACAGAGAAATTTGAAATCACCTGTCAAAAAGAAGGTGACAGGGTGATACACTCAACAAAATCAAAGTGATCTGTAGGAAGCCATAAACATGCGGAGAAGATTAGGAAGGTAAATGGGGGTGCATTGCTCATTCTACAGGTAATAGGACTGAATTGTGAGAGGGCTCCACATCCTCTTCCTAGATGCCCTGTGGACCTCCATAGAGTGCACAGGCAGGTTCACGGGGCATTACACTGGAAAACAGGTAGAGTAAGTATCTGGCAACAGCTGATTTCAAGTTTCTGCACTTAAAGACATCCTGTGCTCACAGGTACGTCATCCCAGATTGGCATAGAACCCAGCTATGCAATAGTACCCTTCACTTTTCTCTACCAGGCTGAGGCTGAGTGGATAGGTGGAGGCTTCTCTGAGTCATAACCTTTGACTGGTATCCAAGAGTTCACCCCTGCAATGGAGCAGGATCTGAGAGGAGGAAGTGAATAGGCCAATATGTGCTCTGACTAGGGAAGCTCTGGACAACTGCTTCAGAGGGACCTGGAGGGCAGGGCAAACTCCATAGTCCCTGAGCTACTGAAACAGAGCCTCTCTTACATGACTTGTCATTGTCAATCCATCAGCCTACACAACAGCCACATCACCTTTTCATCCGACTCTAACCTGGAGAAACTAATTTCACCCTTCAAATTGAAATAACTGTCTGTTAGCTCAGTATTGACTCTTCCCTCCATAACAAATCAGCCTACTGCTCATAACTAAATGAGGTAGTCAAACTATCAGTTTTGGCTGATGATAGGATCTGTATCTAAAAAAAATCCCTCCAACTCCACCAACGGACTATTGCTATTGATAAATAAATTCAGGAAAGTCTTAGCATACAAATTCAATGTACACAAATCAGTAGCATTTCTATATCCCAATAGTTGTCAAGCTGAGAGTCAAATCAAAGACCCATTTCCATTTAAAATAGCTACAAAAATAAATAAATGAATGAATTGCCTAGAAATATACTTAACTAGGAGGTAAAATGTAACTATGAGGAGAAGTATTATACTGAGGAAAGAAACTGCAGTGGATACCAATGGAAAGACTTTAATGATTATGAATTGATAGAATCAACCATGTTGACATGTCCACACTACACATAAAGTGATTTACAAAAAACTCAATGCAATCACCAAATTACCAATGTTGTACTTCATAGATCTAGACAATATAATCCTATGCCATATTTGAAACAAGAAAAGTGCCTGTATAACTAAAGAAATTATAAAGAAAAAGAAATAATCTTGAACAACACATTATCAAACTTCAAAGTACACTGCAAGGCTTTAGTAACCAAAAAGCATGGTATTAGTATAAAAAGAGAGAAACAGAACAATGGGATACAGAAGTCAGATAGAAAATCACCTACGTATAACCCCTCATATTTAATCAAAGCAGATAATAGTGTACATTTGGTATTGGTATAAAAAGAGAGACATAGAACAATGGGATATAGAACTCACATAGAAAATCACCTACATATAACCCCTCATATTTATTAAAGCAGATAATAGTGTACATTGAGAAAAAGAAGCCCTGTTTAACAAATGGTGCTGGAAAAACTGGATAGCTACATGCAGAAGAACTAACCATGACCATTACCTACAACCAATCACATAAATTAATACAAGATAAATAAAAGACTTAAAATGTAAGGCATGAAGCCACAAGAATCTAGAAGAATTAGTAAAGGCAAATAATTTCTGACTAAAATTCCAATGGAAATCATAGCAACAACAAAATATATAATAAACAGGTTGAATAAACGAAAAAGCTTCTTCCCAGCTAAGGAAACAGTCAACAGAGCATATCAAGAACTTAAAGAATTATTGAGATATCATCTAACTCCAGTGAGACTAGCCTATATCACAAAATTCCAAGACAGAGATGTTGGCATGGATGCGGAGAAAAGGGAACACTTTTACACTGCTGGTGGGAATGAAAATTATTACATTCATTCTGGAAAGATATATGGAGAACACTTAGAGATCTAAAAAAAGAACTGTCATTCAATCCTGTAATTCCTTTACTGGGCATATACCCAGAAGTCCAAAAATCACATCATAACCAAGATATTTGTACCAGAATGTTTATTTCAGCCCTATTCACAATTGCTAAGTCATGAAAAAAGCCCAAGTGACCATCGATCCGCTAATGGATTAATAAATTGTGGTATTTGTACACCATGGAATATTATGCAGCCTTAAAGATGGAGACTTTACCTCTTTTATGTTTACATGGATGGAACTGGAAAATATTCTTCTTAGTAAAGTATCTCAAGAATGGAAGAAAAAGTACCCAATGTACTCATCCCTACTATTAAACTAGTTTAGGGCTTTCACATGAAAGCTATAACCCAGTTGCAACCTGAGAATGGGGGGAAAAGGTACAGGGAGGGGAGGGAAGGAGGTGGTGGGTAGAAGGAGGGAGACTGATGGGATCACACCTGCAGTGCATCTTGCAAGGATATATGTGAAACTTAGTAACTGTATAATGTATATGTATTGGCACAACAACTAAAATAATGCCAGGAAGGCTATGTAGACCAGTGTGATGAAAATGTGTCAAACGGTTTATGAAACTAGTGTATGATGTCCCATGATCATATCGATGTGCACAGCTATAATTTAATAAAAAATAAAAAGAACTTAAAGAATTAAAGATAATATACATAATCTACATGTCTAATAAAGGCCTATAAGCCAGAATTTAGAAAGAATGCAAGCAAGTCAGTGAGAAAAAAAAAAATCTTATTAAAACCCAAGCTAAAGACATGAATAGAAAGTACTCAAAATAAAATACCCCAATGAACAAGAAAAATAAAGAAAAAGGCTCAAAATCAGTAATCATCAAGTAAGTGAAAATTAAAACCATGAGGGCTGGTGTAGCTCAGTGGGTAGGGCACTGACCATATACACCTAGATTTGCAATTTGAAAATAGCCTGGGCCAGCTAAACAACAAAGACAACTGCAACAAAAAAATAGCTGGGTGATGTGGTGGGTGCGTGTAGTCCCAGCTACTTGGGAGGCTGAGGAAAGAGAATCACTTCAGGCTAAGAGTTTGAGGTTGCTGTGAGCTGTGATGCCATGGCACTCTAGCAAGGGCAACATAGTGAGACTCTGGTCTCAGAAGAAAAATAAATTAAACAAACAAACAAATACATAATGAGATATAACCTTTCTCTAATTAATATTGCTTTTATTGGAAAATCTAAGCTGTGGTTCCGTATGTATGCAGAGACAAGGAAAAAAAAAAAAAAAAAAACTCATACAATGTTGGAAAGATAGTAAATTAGTACAACATTTAAGTAAAACAGTATAAAGATTCCCTTAAAAAATAATTGATAGACTTACCAATCAATCCAGCAATCCCACTATTAGGCATCTCCCCAAAGATAAAAAAGACTTTTTTTTAAAGAAGACTTTTTAATAAATAGGTTCATTTTTTTATCAAAAATGTTCTATTTCTCTCTTTTTATACTATTTTATACTATATTTTTAATCAAAAAATAAACCTATTTATTACAGCAAAATTCACAATTGTAATGTTATGGAAACAACGCAAGTGCCCATCAATTTATTGATGGATTAACAAATATGGTTTATGTACATACGATAGTAATGCCATAGAAAAAGAAATATTACTTTTTGTAACAATGTGAACATAACTTGGGATCATTCTCCTAAATGAAGTATTTCAATAATGGAGAAAAAGCCACCAAATGTTTCACCACAGTATAAATTTGAAACTAATCAGTGAGTACAGGTGTGCAGAGGGAACTAAGACTCAAGGGACTTCACTGTAGAGACTAGGGAGGGAAAAACTATCTAATGTGTACAAAGAACATTATTATGGTGATATACACACCTATAGCTGAGACTCAAGCATTATAAAAGTATGTCCAAGTCACCTAAAATATTTTTACCTCATTATTTTGAAATTAAAAAGAAAAAATAAAAGAAACACCACATTATCAAACTTTCCACTACACTACAAGGGTATAATAACCAAAAGATTGTGGTATTTGCAGTACAACAAAGACACAAAACAATGGGACAGAATACAGAAATAAGATATAAAACCATCTACCTACAGCCAATGATCATTGACAAAGCAGACAACAGACAGTGCTGGAAAAAACGGGATGGCCACATGCAAAAGAATAAAACATGAACCATCTCTCTAACAATTCATAAAAGTCAATTCAAAATGAACAAAAGACTTAAAAGAATTATGGAGAAAAGCATAGAGAAGACTCTTCTAAATATCAACCTATACAAATAATTTATGATTAAGACACCAAAGGCAATCACTGCACAAAATAAATAAGATTTGATTAAACTAAAAAGCTACAACTCAATGGTAATTAAAGCAACAAAAAGACAAGTAATAAAAAATTAACAACACAATAAAGAAACAAAATCTCTAGAATCTATAAGAAATTATAACAAATCAACAAAAAAAGAAATAATCCTTTTAAAAGATGATCAAAGAAATGAACAGTCTTTCAAAAAAAAAAAAAAAGTGACAAAAATGAACTACATCTCAGTCCCCTCCCTTGTACACTCCCTGAGTTTCCCTCTGTGCTACTTATTTTTTTTACCACCTCTTATTGAGGTGGTGCCAAGACCTGCTGCTTTAGCCCTGTTGGACTTGGTGCACTTGTAGCTAGCAATAGAACCAGCAAGCTGATGGTAGGCAGGGGGGTCCTGGGAGTTTCCAATAGCTGGAAGGGCCAGACAACTGCACTGAGACACTGGAGCCTTGCTGTCTCCTCCTCAAGCACTTCTGACTGGTGAATTTCATGTGAGTTTCCAAGGATTGAGAGTTCATTTGACAGCTGGCTGTAACTGACAAAGACCCAGGCTGCAAGCATTGAGTTTTGGCAAAACAATCCCCTTGCCACTATATATACCCAGGAGCAGAGAAGCCAAGAACAGAGTTTGAAGTAGGAGTAAAAGACCTTATTTCCCACCTGAGTTCTCTCTGGCAGGAGTTTTGTTTTTGTATTCTTTGTTTCTGTGAATAAATCCTGTCTTACCAACGATCTGTGGTCCCTTTGATTCATTCTTCAAATCACCGAGACCAAGAGCATGAAACTCGATCAGGAACCAGACAAGGCTGCCCATTGTCTCCACTGCTCTTTAACATTATAATGGAAGTTTTAGCCATTGCAATTAGGGAAGAAAAGGTGATCAAGGGTATCCATATAGGGTCAGAAGAGATCAAACTTTTGCTGTTTGCGGATGAGATGACTGTATATCTGGAAAACCCTAGGGATTCTACTACAAAACTCTTAGAAGTGATCAAGGAATACAGCACCATCTCAGGTACAAAATCAACATTGATAAATCAGTAGCCTTTACATATACCAACAATAGTCAAGCTGAAAAAACAGTTAAGGACTATTCCATTCATAGTAGTGCAAAAGAAAATGAAAAATTTGGGAATTTATTTAACAAAGGACGTGAATAATCTCTACAAAGAGAACTATGAAACTCTAAGAAAAGAAGTAGCTAAAAAAGTTAAATAAAAAAGCATGCCATGCTCATGGCTGAGAAGAATCAACATTGTTAAACTGTCCATACTACCCAAAGCAATATACAATTTTAATGCAATCCCTATTAAATATCCATTGTCATACTTTAAAGATCTTGAAAAAATTATACTTCCTTTTATATAGAATCAGAAAAAACCTCAAATAGCCAAGACATTACTCAGAAATAAAAAATAAAGCAGGAGGAATTATGCTACCAGACCTCAGACTATAATATAAATCAATAGTGATCAAAACAGCATGGTACTGGCACAAAAACAGAGAAGTAGATGTCTGGAACAGAATACAGAACCAAGAGATAGATCCAGGTACTTACCGTTACTTAATCTTTGACAAGCCAATTAAAAACATCCAGTGAGGAAAAGATTCCCTATTTAACAAATGGTGCTGGGTGAACTGGCTGGTAACCTGTAGAAGACTAAAACTGAACCCACACCTTTCACCATTAACTAAGACAGACTCTCACTGGATTAAAGATTTAAACTTAAGACATGAAACTATAAAAATACTACAGAAAGTGCCAGGAAAACCCTTGAAGAAATCGGTCTGGGCGAGTATTTTATCAGGAGGAATCCCAGGGCAATTGAAACAGCTTCAAAAATACACTACTGGGAACTGATCAAACTAAAAAGTTTCTGCACAGCCAAGAACACAGTAAGTAAAGCAAGCAGACAGCCCTCAGAATGGGAGAAGATATTTGGAGGTCATGATTCCGACAAAGGTTTAACAACCAGAATCCACAGAAAACTCAAACGTATAAGCAAGAAAGAAACAATGATCCCATTGCAGGCTGGGCAAGGGACTTGAAGAGAAACTTCTCTGAAGAAGACAGGTGCACGGCCTACAGACATGAAAAAATGCTCGTCATCTTTAATCATCAGAGAAATGCAAATCAAAACTAACTTGAGATACCATCTAACTCCAGTAAGACTAGCCCATATCACATAATCCCAAGACCAGAGATGGTGGCATGGAAGTGGAGAAAAGGGAACACTTCTACACTGCTGGCGGGAATGCAAATGAATACATTCCTTTTGGAAAGATGTTTGAAGAACACTTAGAGATCTAAAAATAGATCTGCCATTCAATCCTATAATTCCTCCACTAGGTATATACCCAGAAGACCAAAAATCACACAGAACAAAGATATTTGCACCAGAATGTTTATTTCAGCCCAATTCACAATTGCTAAGTCATGAAGAAAGCCCAAGTGCTCATTGATCCACGAATGAATTAATAAATTGTGGAATATTATGCAGCCTTAAAGAAAAATGAGACTTTACCTCTTTCATGTTTACATGGATGGAATTGGAACATATTCTTCTTAGTAAAGTATCTCAACAATGGAAGAAAAAGTATCCAATGTACTCAGCCCTAATATGAATCTAATTTATGGCTTTCATATGAAAGCTATAACCCAGTTATAACCTAAGAACATGGGAAGGGGGGAGGATGGGCAGAGGGAGGATGATTGGTGGGATTACACCTTTGGTGCATCTTACAAGGGTACATTTGAAACTTAGTAAATGTGAAATATAATTGTCTTAATACAATAACTAAGAAAATACCAGGAAGGCAATGTTAACTAGTGTGATGAAAATGTGTCAAATTGTTTATAAAACCAGTGTATGGTGCCCCTTGATTAATGTACACAGCTATGATTTAATATTAATAAAAAAAAAGAAAGAAAAGAAAAAGAATCTGAAACTTCAGTATCATATTTGGTGGGACAGCCAGGAGAGCAAACAAAGTTCCAGTATCATATTTAGTGGCCCACACGGGGAAAGATGATGGAAAGAAGACATCAGTGGTAAGTTAGGGGACCACTTACCTCTATTCTGGTTTTCTCTATATTTATAATAATAAAGACTAATAATTTCGATGCCCATCAGCCTATAAATGTGCATAGTGCAGATACTGACCTTCAATTCAGGGGCAAGAGGTTGATAGGGTATGAACTTTCTAATTCTCTTTGGCCGGAGCCAAGGGGAATGTTAAATGACTTTTGAACCTGTTCTGTATTTACTTCTTTTCCTGGTTGAGAACTGAGTGAGGAGGTAGAACCCTCAGGCACTGGAGTCCACAGCAATGTTTCTGACCCCAGGACTTGGGAGGGCCTTCGAAAACTCATGCTCTCCCAGCTTTTACTAACTTCTCTTTTTTCCATGGTCCCAAATTTTTTCTATTTATCTCTGTAGACCTCTTCTAGTTCTCTCCCTCTCCTTGATAGTATACATGCTGTTTGAATTTAGATAAGAATTGGTGATATATTTAGTTAATTTTGTAGCAGTATTCTGGTATTTTTTTAGAACTGTGTATTAGACGTTTTAAGGGGGCTTCAAATGTTGTAGGTGGGTTGCAAGTTATTGTTTTTCATTGTTTTTATGTCCCCAAAAAAGGCTATATTAAGTAGAGGTCATCCCCAAACAAAGGGCAAAATGACTCCCCTCCACGGTTTGTCTGGACATCCAGAGGCCTATGCAGGGAAGCCTGGGATGACTCCCTAAGGGAAGATTGGCCTTAAACCTTAGCCACATTTCCGTCTCTTGAAAATGAAGAAGAACAATGAAAATGACTTTGGGTTTATTGACATATATAAGGAAGTTTAAAATAATCCTAAGTTTCTCTAGGACTTTGGCTAATTACAACTAATTATAATACAAAAGTTTCAAACCGTCTCTCAACCCTGATTTGTACCTAAATTTAGCTGTTGTTGCCTTGCTAACCTTTGGGAAAGAAAGGGAAGTTAGAAAACATAGCATTTAAGACCTGCTCATGACAGAAACCTGATTTTCTTGTGTGAACTAGGGATTTAGAAAAAGCTTATAAAGATTACATAGAGTTAAATGTGCAAGCACCACACAGACATTTTCTCCAGGATGAGGCTCACCCCCACTTTGATTGATTCTCTTAAGCTAGTGGAGGAAGGGGCAGAAAGGGGCAAAATATGCATCAGGTGAGACGAAGCTCCCTGATGCCTAATTTCTCAGAGCTGTGCTGCCAGCACATTATACGCACAGGAGAATTAGCGGCTACTACAACATCCACTGGTAAGAGTGGCTAATTCCACACAAGTGCAGGGGCCGAGGAAGCCACTCTCCTGAGGTATTCTTCCTCAAACATTGGAAGGACAGTTTCTTTTGTTTGGTTGGAAGGCTTCTTAGGTTGGTCAGAAGACCCTTTGACAATTCAGGAATACAAGGTTGGGATTGATTAAGACACTGAACGTTTGTTCTTTCCCACAGATGGGTAAAATTATCTCACCAAGAGAACACACCACTGGGCTGTACTCTGGAGAACTGGGATATGTTTGATCCCCAGATGCTAAAAAAATAATATATGGTTTTCTTCTGCACACAGGCCTGGCCTCAGTATCAACTCTCCACTGGTGAACAATGGCCCCCAGAGGGAACTCTTAATTCTGACACCATTAGATAATTAGATAATTTAATGTTAGATAATTTCTGTAAACAGGAAGAAAAGTGGTTTGAAGTGCCCTATGTGCAAGCTTTCTTTTCTCTGAGAAACAACCCCCTATTCTGTAAGATCTGTCAGATAGATTCTTCTCAGACAGATGTCATGGCTATAGTAACTTCCCCAAATGGTCAGAGATTCCTAAGAGAGACGCTGTCACAACCTAGTTCAAACTCACCATCTATGTCTCCTCACCTTCCTCCATGCGTTTAGAAAACCCCAGGAGAGGGGGTGCGGAGACAAGATGCGGACTGAAGCCAGCTTTCCACAGAGGCTTCTATCATGAAGGAGAGTTAAGGGATGAAAATTTAGCAAGTAACCTGATAGATTTGAGCAGCATCAAGAGAGAAAGTTGAAGAATGCACATCAACCCCTCTGAGGAGAGCTGCGACCACAAGAACGCAAACAAACGGTAAAAAACCCATCACCGAGCGGACAGGAGTCCTCCCTCCCCCATCAGATTGGATTAAGAACCCCACAGACAAAAGGCCAGAAATCAAAGGCCCTCCCACTACACACCACGGGAGGGACCTACTAAAATCTGGACCTACCTCCCCTACTAGGGTGCCAGGGCATTCTCCTAACAGGCATAAAATTCTATAAAACTGCAGATAACCTTGGCCTGCAACTCTGAACTCCCAGCCCTCCTTGGGCAGCAATGTAACCAGGCAGAAAGCTGAACTGAACTGAATGTGCTCCCTGCAGTGACTCCCAGCTCCTGGCGCTCTCCCACTCCCCTCACTCTGGGATCTGCAGGCCTTAGCGGCGGCAGGGCGGCTGGACAGATAGTTGAACAGAGCTCGCTGCCAGTGACTCCCAGCTCCTGGCGCACCTCTCCTCCCCCCACTCTGGAATCTGGAGGCCTGAGCGGCCTGGCGACTGGTGAGAAAGCTGAACTGAACTGAATGCACTCCCTGTCATGACTCCCAGCTCGTGGCTCTCCCCCGCTCCCCTCACTCTGGGATCTGGAGGCCTTAGCACCAGTGAGCGGCTGGACAGAACTGTGTGGTTGCTGCTGTGACTCCCACCTCCTGGCGCACCTCTCCTCCCCCCACTCTGGGATCTGGAGGCCTGAACAGCTGGG
>CAUYPK010015749.1:0-36483 GCA_963574355.1 Loris lydekkerianus | reverse complement strand
TCCTCAGAAGCAGCATAACAAAATCCAAACTTGGCAAAGAGCCACAGTATACAAAATAATGATAAGAGGCAAAGAGCCGAAATTCATTTTGGCCGGGAGCCGCATGTGGCTCTAGCCGCGTGTTCGCCACCCCTGATCTAGCTCATTAAGGGTTCTGAGAAGAGTTAGCACAAATGAAAAGAACTTAGCATGGTGCTTAAGACATACATTTATTTCTGTATCTTAATTTCTTCATCTACAAAATGATAATGATAACAATTGTTTTATATGGTTGTTATGATTTAAATACATTTATATGTATAGCTCTATGTATAGTGTCCTTGTACACAGTAGGAGCTATAAGTGTTTGTGCTTATAGCTTTATTACATAAAGTAATCTGAGTATAACCCCTTGATTCCATAGGTGGACATTAAAAGAATATATCATGCCTCATTTGTTTTTCAGCCTGTGTCACATAAGCATTACATGTAAAACCAGTTTATCCTCAAATAATGGTTCATTAAACTGAAGTAATTTGAAGATTTCTGGGCCAATGAAATGCAGAGAAAGTCAATCTTCAATTGGACAATTTTACAACAAATAAAACCCCACAGGTCTAAACTGGATTTGAGTCTTAAACATACCACTTATCAACCACACATGTATGCAACTCCTCCAGACAGCAGGATTTTAGGCGAGAAAAAAAGATTTGGTTACTTCAAATATGCCACAATAGGTGAGTAGTCCATCTGAAACTACTCACAGGGATGAAAGGGTCATCTGAATGAGAGCAGAGAATGACCATCCTTAAGCACATGCATGTACAAAGTTTTCACAGATCATTCTAGTGCTAGATTTTTACTCTGATTAAATTCCTAGAAATATATATTTTTCCACATAAATAGGAAAAAGGATATCACAATAATTTATTAATAAGTTATTCAGAATGCCTCATACTTCAGCCACCCAACCCTCCAGAATTGTTTCAGTAGGCATATAAAATATCATTTAGCATTATACAAAGTATTCATGTAATAAAAACATTTCTACCTCCTTAGTATTTTGAAAAAACTATTAATTTTTTTTTTTTTTTTTTTGAGACAGAGTCTCAAGCTGTCACCCTGGGTAGAGTGCCAAGGCAACATCCACAGCAATCTCCAACTGTTGGGCTCAAAGCAGTCCTCATGCCTCAGTTTTTTTGTATTTTTAGTAGAGACGGGGTCTTGCTCTGGCTCAGGCTAGTCTCGAACTCATGAGCTCAAGCAATCCACTCACCTCGGCCTTTCAGAGTGCTAGGATTACAGGTATGAGCCACCATGCCCAGCCTAATCTTATTTTTTTTAATCCTATAAAATAGTAAAAATAAACATACTCCATGGTGGGAGGCAATATAATGACTGTTAAATGTATGTGGATATACAGGCTTTAGAGTCAGACAAAACCAAGTTCAAAATCCATCTCTGCCAGTCACAAAGAACCGTATGTATGTATGTATGTATGTATATATATATATATGTATTTTTTTTTTTTTTTGGAGACAGAGCCTCAAGCTGTCGCCCTGGGTAGAGTGCCATGGCATCACAGCTCATAGCAACCTCCAACTCCTGGGCTCAGGCGATTCTCTTGCCTCTGCCTCCCAAGTAGCTGGGCCTACAGGCTCCCGCCACAAAGCCCGGCTATTTTTTAGTTGCAGCCATCACTGTTGTTTGGCAGGCCCGGGCTGGATTCGAACCCTCCAGCTCAGGTGTATGTGGCTGGCGCCTTAGCTGCTTAAGCCACCAGCACCGAGTCAAGAACCACATATTATATGATTCCATTTATGTTAAATGTCCAAATTTGCCAGAATAGGCAAATACATGGGCGAGAGAAGACAGATTGGTAGCTGCCAAGGACTACAAATAGGGGAGTTGAGGGATATGGGAAGTAACTACTAATAGGCATGAGGTTTCTGCCTGGGGTGACAAAAAATGTTCTAAAATTAATTGTGGTGGTGATTATATAATTTCAAATGTAAAAAAAAATACTTTATGTGGGTGAATTGTATGGTATGTAAATTATATCTCAAAGCTATTATAAAACAATTATATGTTTGCTATATACCAAAAATATGACCTTGGCCACATCATTTACCCTTTGAACCTCATTTCTTCATATATAAAATAGGAACAGCACATTGTTATCAGGGATACAATAAGGAGTATAATTACTTAGTAGAATGGATAACATGAATAATTCAATAAATATTAATGTTCACAGATCAAACAGATGTTTGGGGGCAAAGAAGTTATTTCATAGGGGCCAGGCGCGGTGGCTCTTGCCTGTAATCCCAGCTCTGGGAGGCCGAGGTGTGTGGATTGCCTGAGCTCACATGTGCAAGACCAGCCTCAGCAAGGGCAAAACCCTGCTTCTAAAAACAGCTGGGCATTGTGGCAGGCGCCTGTAGTCCCAGCTACTCGGGAGGCTGAGGCAAGATAATCACTTGAGCCCAAGAGTCTGAGGTTGCTGTGAGCTGTGACATCACAGCAAAAAGTCAGCAAAGTGAGACTCTGCCTCAAAAATTAAAACATTATTTCATAGCCATCTTATACTATAAAATAATATTTGGTCACATGGAAAGGCTAAAGTAGTTATACAAATGATGAGGACAACTATGAATAGTGTCTTACTAATAAGGAATACGTTTTCCATACTGATATGTGACCCAATCAAAACTCACTAAACTCATGAAGATAGTTGAAAATAACTTAAAATATGTAGTGGCCTACTGAAATAGAAGTCTATTCTTTTGAGAAATACCCAGACATCTTCAAAAACCCAGCAAGCTCTGAGACAAGAACTTGTAACTTTTTCCACCAAAACTAAACCTTTGGTCTACTTCATAGCCCTAATGTACTAATGCCACAAGAATCATCTTTTTAAAAATATTTAACTGTAATTAACTCACCATTGTCATTCTGGCTATTATCCTCTGAATTCAAAGTTTGTTTGCCTGATCTATGTCCCCGCCTTGCAACACAGTATCTTGAAGCAGCAGGAACCACTGTAGGGGGACCTCCATGGCTCTGTACCAAAGAGATATACAGATACAGTTATCCCCATATAGTCAGAGAAGAAAAAAAGCTAGAGGAATGATTTGAAAGTCAGTTAAAAAAAATAGTCTAACAATGTGAACTGCTATTGTAAAAGAACTCTGTAATTAAACTTTTTTATTTTTAAGACAGAGTCTCAAGCTGTTGCCCTGGTAGTAGCGTGGCGTCACAGCTCATGGCAACCTCAAACTCTTGGGCTTAAACGATTCTCTTGCCTCAGCCTCCCACGTAGCTGGGACTACAACCCGCCACAACGCCTGGCTATTTTTTTGGTTGTAGTTGCCATTACTGTTTGGCAGGCCAGGGCTGGATTTGAACCCACCAGCTCCAGTGTATGTGGCTGGCGCCCTAGCCACTGAGCTACAGGCGCCAAGCCTGTAATTAAACATTTTAAATGTACTATAGAATAAAATGTGAAGTAACAATCAAGAAAGCAGAAAATATTATCCCATACAATATAGGCAAGACTATATGTTTACCTCTACCCCCTTCTCTAAGTACAGGTAGAAAAACTCTCCCATTTTCCAGAAAGATTTGGTTGTTCACACAAAATTTAAAGTTTATCCAGTATCTTTACTTCAAAAAAAAAAAAAAAAAAAGAAAGAAAGAAAAAAAAAAAAGTAAACAGCTTTTTGAGTAAACCTTTGACCCACTTACAGGAAAAGTTGGATAAGCAGTCTCATCCCCTTCTTCAACTTCATAAAAAGTAATAGTTTCTTCCATGCCCCTGGGCATCTGTCCATTCTCTGAGGTAAAGCCATACTGGCACTCCTTATTCATACAATGCACCTGGCGGTGACTACGTCTAAAGGAACTTAAGTAGTATGGAGAATAAAAAAGAGAAAAGTTGATAAAACATAGTAGTAACTTATTTCTAATTTCTAAACAACAGTTCAAACATCTGAAAGTTGACATTAAAAAAAAAAAAAAACTATTTATAGTAAGCAAACCATTTTCTCTGACTTTTAAAACAATACTTACCGAGATCTATAGGAGAAATTATCATAGGTATGGCAGCATCTTTTACCTGGGCCAGGGTAAAAATCAACTTTAGAGGCCACCATATTGTTCCTGTTTATAAAACGAGATGAATCCCTAACAATAAAGGGAAATAAAAACAGAACTCTTTACTCACTAATGCCTTAGAGGTGAGTCTCTGTGGTTAAACAGAATTAGCACATCTTCCTAAAAACATCCTACTAGAAAGGCCCATCCTTAGGCCTATCCATTAATGAACATAGTGTCATATAGTATGACAAGGACACTCACCTTGACAGCATTCTATCTTCAGGTACAATGATTTTCAATGGGTGTGCTGTGAGAGGATCTTAGGTGTGCCACAAAAATTTATAAAAATCATTAATGATTTTTAGGGCAGGCACAGTGGTTCACACCTATATTCCCAGCACATGGGAGGCCAAGGCAGGTGGATCGCCTGAGCTCACAGGTTCAAGACCAGCCTGAGCCAGAGCGAGACCGCATCTCTAAAAATAGCCAGGCGTTGTGGTGAGCACCTGTAGTCCCAGCCACTTGGGAGTCCGAGGCAAGAGAATCGCATAAGCCCAGAAGTTTGAGGTTGCTGTGAGCGATGACGCCACAGCACTCTACCAAAGGTGACAAAGTAAGACTCTGTCTTAAAAAAAAAAAATCATCAATAATTTTTGAAAAAAGTTCAAAGCACGGTAAGCACTTTTTTATTTACTCTTTTTTTTTATCATCATAATTTAAGTGTGCCATGGAAGTTTAACTATAGGTTCAAGTGTGCTGTAAGATTAGGCTGAAAAGCACTGTTCTTCTATCTCTGTTTCACATTTCCCTAGACGATGATAACACAAATCTGCAAATGAATTCATGTAATAATAAATATACATCAGTTCCCTCTTTTATGTTCCCTTTAGACATAAAATTGGTGGGACCACACCTATGGTGCATTTTACAAGGGTACAAGTTAAATCTACTAAGTGTAGAGTATAAATGTCTTAACACAGTAACCTAAGAAAATGCGGTGAAGGCTATGTTAACCAGTTTGATGAAAGTATTTCAAATTGTATATAAAACCAGCACATTGCATCCCATAATTGCATTAATGTACGCAGCTATGATTTAATAAAAAAAATTATAAAAGAAATCTAAACTATTAAGATGTTTCTCGATTTTACTGTAATTTTGGCCAGAAATTATTTCTAAGAATTAAACAGAGACATACATTATCTTGAAAGTCAGTTATGTCTCACCTGGGCACCCCATATCCCCGACCTTGTCTTGGAGATGAATACTGAGGATGAAAATGTTCATTAGACATAATGTTTCCAGTTGCCTGTGAGTAGTGCATTGGAGGTTCATGCCCATAGTGCACACCGTGCTGAAACCTGGATGGGAGGAAGGCGTCTCCCCTGCTGCAAGCCATAGTCATATAAACTTCTTTCCCTCGAACTTTCTTGAACATCTTCTTTCGCTGCTTCATGTCCATCTCTGACATAGCTTTCAGACAAAGTGGTAGCAAATAAGCCTCGCAACCAAAGCAAAAAGTTCAATGACCCTGACCCCCTTACACTGCCTTAAACTCTCAGAGGATTTTCTCAGGAATAAACCAAATGAACAAAAGATGGGAATTTTGGTATTTTTCAAAAATATACTAGAACTTTCATTTGGAAGGGCAAAGCAAGGAGGTAATTTCTGTATAAATGGGTACCCTCAGCACTATCTTTAGTAGAGGCAGTTTAGTGTAGGCCATTAAAACAATGAGTCATCCAGTCACCTACACTACCATTCTCTTAACAAATTATACCTGTTAAGATCTCTGGCTGTGTCTATGAGATATTTTCCTAGTTCTTTAAGAAATATTTCCCCCTCGGGCAGCGCCTGTGGCTCAGGGGGTAGGCACTGGCCCCATATACCGAGGGTGGCGGGTTGAAACCCAGCCCCAGCCAAACTGCAACCAAAAAATAGCCAGGCATTGTGGCGGGCACCTATAGTCCCAGCCACTTGGGAGGCTGAGGCAAGAGGATCACCTAAGCACAGGAGCTGGGGGTTGCTGTGAGCTGTGTGATGCCACAGCACTCTACCAAGGGCAATAAAGTGAGACTGTCTCTACAAAAAAAAAAAAAAAGAAAGAAAGAAAAAAATATTTCCCCCTCAAGTTAGAGTCTAAAATGTACACTACCTTAAGTTTTTTAAATTATCTTATTTTTAATTTTATAGGTATACAGTTATACATATTTACATGTGATATTTTGATACAAGTATATAATGTGTAATATAATCAAACCAGGTAACTGAGATGTCTATCACTTCAATTACCATTTCTTTGTGTCAAGAACATTCCAAATCCACTCCTCTAGTTATTTTGAAATATACAATAAATTATTAACTGTAGTTGCCCTATTGCACTACCAAACACTAGATCTTACTCCTTCTGTGTTTTTGTACCCATTAGGCAACTCCTCTCTATTCCCCAGTGCTGCATCTGAGCCTCTGGTAACCATCCTTCTACTCTCTAACTCCATGAGATCAAATTATTATTTTTTTGCTCCCACACAAGTGGTTAAGTTTACACAATGTCCCCTAGAACAGTGGTTCTCAACCAGGGACAATCTTGCCCTTCCCTCCCTCAAGGTACACTGGCAATGTCTGAAAACACTTTTGGTTGTCACAACTAGGCAGAGGATGCTACTGGCATCTAGTGTAGTGGATAGAAGCCAGGGATGCTGCTAAGCAGCCTAAAATGCACAGGAAGCCCTCCCTCTGATTTTTTTCCAGTAGTAAGATAGGATTTTTATTAGAAGTTAGAAAGGAATACAGAAGAAGTAAAAAGCACCAGAGCTTCTGGAAGGGGGAAAGAACTGAGGAACTCACTCAGGAGGAAGCCCTCCCTCTGAAACAATGATGTATTATCCATTCCATTATCAATAGTGCTAAAGTTGAGTAACCCTATCCTAGAATAAGATGTATGATATTACCTTTTTACAAAAGTATAATGTAGATAAATAACAGGAGATATAAAGAAGGAAAAGCAAAAGAATAACAAGCATACAAACCTATTTCCGGGACATAGGCCCCAGGCATTTTCTGGTAACCTCTTCCTTTCCGACTGGGCATAGCATTCCACACAGGAACAGGTGTCACTTGGGTAACTGGTTTTAAATTCTCCAATGGAACAACATGCCTTAAAAGTTAAAGGTATCACCATGAAGTCATTGCAATAAAGACTTAACTCTCCTTTCATACAAATATCCCCCATCTCTTCTGCTTCAAGTATATTCTATTTAAACCTGCTGACACTATCTTTCCTGTTAAGTTTTTTTTTAAGTTAGCTTATACAATTTCATAACTGTTTGTAGTACCTATCACATTCCAGAAGACAGACAGTGGTAGACTGTATTAGTTCATAAATATTTGCTGCCCTTCCTTACAGGAGGATTGTTATTGCCCCACACCATTAACTTCAGGCGTGGCTATATAAACCACTTTGGCCAATGAAATGTGAGATGTTGTAAGATCCAGCAAGTGGTTTGGCATGCTTTCACCTGCCCCCCGCCTGTGAACATGGAAGTAATGTGTTAAAATAGACCCTGTATTGGCCTGGGTCCCCTATGCTGAACCACTATGGGCATGCTAAATGAGGGAGAAATTAACTTTATTGTTTGAAGCTGAGAATTTTTTTTTTTTTTTTTTTTTTTTGGTTATTTGAATAGCATAGCCTCATGTAATGGTTCTCAAAGTAGACCAAAAGCATTGGGCATCACCTGGAAACTTGTTAGAAATCCAAATTCTTGTCTTGACGCCTGTAGCTCAGTGGTTACAGTGCCGGCCACATATACCAGGGCTGGTGGGTTCAAACCTGGCCCGGGCCTGCTAAATAACAATGACAACTACAACAAAAAAATAGCTGGGCATTGTGGCAGGTGCCTACAGTCCCAGCTATTTGGGAGGCTGAGGCAAGAGAATTGCTTAAGCCCAAGAGTTTGAAGTTGCTGTGAGCTGTGATGCCACAGCACTCTACCCAGGGCAACATACCGAGACTCTATCTCAAAAAATAAAATTCAAATTCTTTGGCCCTACCCCTAACTTACTGAATCAGAAACTGTGCAGATCAGGCTCATTAACCTATGTTTTCACAAGCTCTCCAGGTAACCCCGATGCACGGTAAAGTTTGGGAAGGACTAGACTAGCTTATCTTGATACTGGCAGGGGCTCATTTAGCAAACCACCTTTTCCTAGTAATTACTAGAACAGTTCTGTATCAGAATTCTGTTGCTCTTAAATTTAATATTTCTACTAAGTTGTCTAGTGTCTAGGATTTAGAAACTTTAAGTAATTAAGAGGATTTATTCTATAAAATTTAGGATTCAGTCAAAAGGCCACACTCAAGGATCCAGAAGGCCACATGTGGCCCCAAGGCCACAGGCTCCCCACCCCCAATAGATATAACCCTGGTTCTCTTACTACCATCCTAGTAATTATCAATTTAATACATGTATTACAAAAAGGCACTGAGAGCCAATGACTTTAGTAACTTATCAAATTATTATACTCTTACTTTTCCGCCAGTTCTTCAATGAAAACTGTTACTGAATTGTTCTCCTTTCCAACTTCCTGAATATGTGCATTATAATATCTTCCCACTGACTGCAATTGAACCTGAAAAGAGAATACACTTAGTCTCAAGTCCATTGAAAGATACGACTTCTGCCTAACAAAATATCACTTTTCTCCAAATGGAGTTCAGTGTCTACTTTTTAAAGTAATTGATATTAACACTGCCAGTCTGGTTCAACAAAGCGGCATATACTGAAAAAGCCTTATTCTAATCATAAAAGTTTATAATTAAAATTTAACACAAACATTAAACACATTTTTCTAGAACTTAGTAAATAAATCTTATTCAACTCATATTAATAACCAAAAACTCAATCTTGGAGAAAAAATTACTGATTCTTTAAAGAATGAACTAACCTGACACTTATCACCCAAATAGTACTGTCTTCCAGCATACTCCATGCATTCAGATTTTTGAAGTTCTATTAAAAAAAAATAAAGATTCAAACTCAACTTTAGTGGTTTCTTTACTATTTTATATCATTAATTTCCTAATTTAACTTTACCATAGCTCCTTTGACAATACTACCACTATAAGTGAAAATCTAGGGTGGGGGGGAAGTATGAAAGGGCCATTCTATAGCTCTTCATGGATAATTTCTGTCATCAATATAAAGAGACCTGCCAGAATAATTTTGTGCTTTAAATAACAAATAGGTGGAAATTGGGAGTTTGTAAATCTTAGAGTTGGTCAAAACATGAAAAAGGTATGATTTTAAAGTAACACTATGCAGCCTATATCTTTTAATAGCATACTGTGTTACATGAGGTCTTAACCTCATTCTAAACTGTTTTCTTTTTTCTTTTCTTTTTTTTTTTTTTGAGACAGAGTTTTACTATGCTGGCCTCCGTAGAGGGCTGTGGCATCATAGCTCACAGCAACCTCAAACTCTTGGGCTTAAGCAATTCTCTTGCCTCAGCTTCCCAAGTAGCTGAGACTACAGGCACCCATCACAACACATGGCTATTTTTTTTTGTTGTAGTTGTCATTGTTGTTTAGCAGGCCCAGGCCGGGTTTGAACCCTCCAGCCCCAATGCATGTAGCCGGCGCCCTAACTGCTGAGCTACAGACACCAAGCCTAAATTGTTAACTATACCTTGGTTCACCAAAGCTCAAGGAGATGAATGTGAAATATGAAAGGCTTACCTGGGAGGCAGAATTTTAAGGCCTAGTTTGATGGCCTTAGTTTACAAAGAGAAACAATTATCTATTTCAAGGGTTGGTGAACTTTGTATGTAAAAAGCCAAATAGCAAATACTTTAGGTTTCACGGGCCATACAGACTATCAAAACTACTCAAACTCTGCTATAAAACTGTATTTATCCACACTGAAATTTGAATTTTATATAATCTTTATGTCATAATATATTGTTCTTTTAATTTTTTTCTGCCATTTAAAAATGTAAAGACCATTCTTAGCTCATGGACCATACAAAAACAAGCAGTACACCAGAATTTGTCCACAGGCCTGACCTTATTCATTTACCAATGAGCATGGTCTTAACAGTTTAAATTTAAGATGAGTTTATTTACAGTCACTAAAAGTTTTTGGTACTCGTAAGGTTATCACCACAGTCTTTGAAAAGTTGAAGTCTAAAAGAAACAAAAGTCTCTAAAAGATCCCTCCCCATTTCTAAACCTATTTGTTTCCTCCTTTGGATTTAAATTATTGTGAAGCAAAATAAAACTTAACGGACTATTTTTTACAACAGGGCATTGAAAATGTCTCTTATAAGAAACAATTTGCAAAATTATTCTCCTGGATCTGTCAGGATTCTAAAGTATCCTGTTGATATTTCATTACCTTTTCTGCTGTCCAACCAAACATCAAATTCTACATTACGATAGATTTCTGGATCCAGGGCTTTGAGCACCTTATAGGGCAAGAGCATCTTTGATGGATTTTCTGGAGACTAAAACAAAAATAATCATGCTACAAACTCACCATCCTTAGCTTAAGTCTTTCTTCTATGTGGAAGGAAGAATTAAGACTCTTTTCTTACTTAAAAAAAAAAAAAAAAGCTATGTACATGCCTCCTTTTCTTTCTTAAAACAAGAAAATAAATAGCAAAATAAAATTTTACCATGTATTTTTAAAACTAGGAGACTAAAGCAGTAAAATGCAAATAATCAGAAAGCTTTAAGATGGCAGAAAGGAAATAATGTCTAGAGTAGCCAATACCTCAGGATACAGCTCACATAATTCAATGCAACATAGACCAGAATTTAAAATTCAGAACTATTCAACATTATCTTCATATGCACATGGAGGTGCAAGTGTTTCTGTACCCTATAATGACCTTTTTACTTCATTAGGTCAAATTCTGTTAAAATTTCAAAAGGAATTATGATTTTTCTTGTTTTTCTAAAATTTCACCTTATTTAATACTGTTCCAAAATTACCAGCACTGCAGATGTACCTAGAGATTGTTATAATAGTATTTGCACTATTTAGTTGGCTTCAACATGAAGACCTACTTGATTTTAGGCCTATCCTGACAGTAAAATTTTTCCTATTTCTCCAACTATAATAGACCAGGCTTATCACCTAGTTTATTTGAACAGATTAAGGATAGGCATTATATTCTTTGTTGAAATAAATGACCTTACTATCAGGAAGATTGCAAACTAAATATTGGATTTGTAGTATTATTTTAACTTGAAAACAACAGCTTCTTAAATTTCTGAAGTATTCAGAGTTTGTACTGAAAAATCTAAAATTCCATAAGAATAAGAATTCTAAGAAAATTAAGCATGCGTTTTACTTTTTCAGATAGGTTAAGATTTCCACAAAGGAAAACATGACCAACTCTTCCCCAATCCCATATAACTGAATGGACCATCTAACCATTACTTTAATCTTACGCTGCAAGCCAAGAGTAGAAAAATTCTTTGCCTTAGAAAATATCAAACCTTTGCTGCTTCTGTTCCTTGACTACGGCCCTCTGGTGTATTTTCCACACTGCAGCAGGCACCCAACTCTTCCAGCCTAATTGAAAAGATTTAAAGAATTTTATATAAATGCAGTAGTTACTTAAGTCTAATGACCACACCACCACCTAGTGGTAAAAAAGCTCATTTCTAAAAATTAGGCAAATATTTTCATCCCAATATTTGCATTTATACTTCCTTTTTATAAGTGCTGCAATACCTCCTACATTTATACCTTTTGCGAGGACACACTCTTAAGATGGTTCCCATGATCCCTGCTTCACCAATCTTGTTGGTCCCTCTCTCTCCCAGCTGCTTGCTTGTAAAGAAGCAAACAGCCATTTTCACCAACCCTATGTGGCAAGGAGCTGAGGGTTACTAACTCAGGCTAGCTGCCAGGAAAAAAAAAAAATGGAAGCACTCAGTTCTACAGCTGGAAGAAACTTAATACTGCCAAGAATTATGAGTGGAAAAATGGATCTTTCCCCCAAACTCCAGATAACTCAGTCCTGATCAACACCTTCCATACACTCTTGTGGCACTCTCGGCAAAAGATCCAGCTAACCCATACCCAAACCCATAGATTATGAGATAAGCATGTTGTTTTAAGTTACCTAATGTCTGGTAATATTGTTATACAGCAATAGATAACTAATAGACCTTGCCTCCCTACAACTATACCTTCTACTATGTATGAGCCTAATGTCCTTAAGACAAGTAATCAGTCTATACTATGAAAAGTGATCTACAGATTCAATGTGATCCTCATTAAAACATCACCATTAAAACACCAACATCACCTTTTGCAGATCTAGAAAAAAAAAAGTCTACGCATCACATGGAACCAGAAAAGAGCCTTAACCAAAAAGGACAAATAGGGAGGCATCCTTTTACCAGACTTTAAGCTATACTACAAGGCTATAATAACCACGCCAGGATGGTCCTGACACAAGAATAGAGACATAGAGCAATAGATCAGAACAGAAAACTCAGATATAAAACCATCCTCATATTGCCATCTTTGACAAAGCAGACAGTAACAAACACTAGGGAAAAGACTCCTTATACAATAAATGGTGTTGGAAAAATTGGATAGCCACATGTAGAAGACTGAACTAGGATCTGCGCCTCTCACCACTCACAAAAATTAATTCACATGGGTAACAGACTTAAACCTAAGACATGAAACAGTAAGAATTCCAGAAGAAAATGCTGGAAAAACCCTTATAAGGCCAGGTGCAGTGGCTCACGCCTATAATCCTACCACTCTGGGAGGCCAAGGCTAGTTGATTGCCTGAGCTCCTGAGTTCGAGACCAGCCTGAGCCGGACGCTGTGGCAGGCACCTGTAGCTCCAGCTACTTGGGAAGCTGAGGCAAGAGAATCGTTTGAGCCCAAGAGTTTGAGGTTGCTGTGAGCTGAGGCACCACGGCACTCTACCAAGGGTAACAAAGGGAGACTCTGTCTCAAACAAAAAAAAAAAAAAAAAAAAACCTCTTATAGACATTGGCCCAGGCAAAGATTTTATGAATATCCCAAAAGCAATCATAGCAACAACAAAAATAAACAAATGGGACCTGATTAAATTAAAAGGCTTGAGGGGGGACACAATTATAAGAGGGACTTTACCTAACAAATACAATCAATGTAACCTGGTTCTTTTTACCCTCAATGAATCCCCAACAATAAAAAAAAAAAAAAAGCTTATGCACAGCCCAGGAAATAATCAACAGAGTAAATAACCTACAGAATAGGAGACAGTATTTTCTTGCTATACATCTGATGAAAGGCTCATTAACCAGAATCTATAAAGAACTCAAGCAAATCAATAAAAAAATCCAAAACCCCATAAAAAAGTAGACAAAAAGCCAGGCATGGTGGCTCACACCTGTAATCCTAGCACACTGGGAGGCCAAGGTGGGCGGATCGCTTAAGCTCAGTTCAAGACCAGCCTGAGCAAGAGTGAGACCCCCATTTCTACTAAAAATAGAAAAACTGAGGTAAGAGGATTGCTTGAGCTCAAGGATTTGAGATTGCTGTGAGCTATAATTACGCCATGGCACTATACCCTGGGCCACAGAGTGAAACTCTATCTCAAAAAAAAAAAAAAAAAAAAGTTGCCAAAAGACATGAACAGAAGCTTTTCAAAAGATAGACTAATGACCAATAAGCATATGAAAACATGTTCAATGTCCCTAATTGTCAGGAAAAAGCAAATCAAAACCACAATGATGTATCATATCACCTAACTCCAGTGAGAATTTTTTTTTTTTTTTTTGAGACAGAGTCTCTTACTCTGTCAGCCTGGGCAGATTGCTGTGGCATCATCATAGCTCACAGCAACCTCAAACTCATGGGCTTTAGCAATCCTCTTGCCTCAGCCTCCCAAGTAGCTGAGAGGACGGGCATGCACCACTACACTCAGCTAGTTTTTCCATTTTTAGTAGCGACAGGGTCTCACTCCTGCTGAGGTTGGTCTTAAAATCCTGAGCTTAAGCAATCCACCTGCCTCAGCTTCCCAGAGTGATAGTAGAATTACACACGTGAGCCACTGCATCTGGCCAGTGAAAATGTCTTTTATCAAAAAATTCCAAACTAACAGATACTAGCATGGATGCAGGGAGAACAAAACACTTATACACTGCTGGTGGGACTGCAAACTAGTACAAAACTAGTACAACCTCTACCTCAGAGAACTAAAAGTAGACCTATGATTCAATCCAGAAATCCCACTAGTGGGTATACACCCAAAGGATAAAAAGTCACTTTATAAAAAAGACGCATGTGCTTAAATGTATACTGTAGCACAATTCACAATTTCAAAGATGTGTAATCAACCCAAGTGCCCATCAATACCTGAGGTGGATCAAGAAAATGTGGTATATATATATACCACAGAGTACTACTACTTAGCTATAAAAAAAAAAAAAAGGTGACATAATACCTTTTGCAACAACCTGGATAGAACTGGAGGCCATTCTTCTAAGTAAAATTTTACAAGAATGGAAAAAGAAATATGTGTACTCACTATTAAACTGGAACTAATCAATCAACACCCATGTGCATATTTAGTAGGAAGACTCAATCAGAAAGCAAGTAGGTGGAAGGAGGCAGAATGGGAGGAGTACATTCACACCTCACAGGTAAAAAGCACATATCCAGATAAGGGGCACACTGATAACTTTGACTCAAACTGTACAAAAGCAATTTTGTAAGCACAACATTTACACCCCAGCAATATCTTGGAATTTTATTAAATTTTTTTTAAAAAGACAAATAATCAGTAAAGAATGATACAACTTTTACCCTGATACATGGTTGTCACCCCCTGAAGTTCCAAATGAGCTTTTAAGAAAAACCTCTTTTGACTTGGTGCCTGTAATTCAGTGGTTAGGGTGCCAGCCACATACACCAGGGCTGACGGGTTCAAATCCAGCCCAGGCCAGCTAAACATCAATGACAACTGCAACCAAAAAATAGCCGGGCATTGTGGTGGGTGCCTATAGTCCCAGCTGCTTCAGCTGCTTGGAAGGCTGAGGCAAGAGAATCACTTAAACCCAAGAGTTTGAGGTTGCTGTCACAGCACTATACAAAAAAAAAAAAAAGAAAAGAAAGAAAGAAAGAAGAAAAAGAAGAAGAAAAACCTCTTCTACAAAAAAAGTCTTAAGTATTAAACATCCAAGAAATAGAATTGCAAGACAAAAACACAAGGTGATAGCTCGGCACCTGTAGCACAGTGGTTACAGCTCCAGCCACATGCACCAAGGCTGGTAGGTTCAAACCTGGCCTGGGTCTGCTAAACAATGACAACTACAACAAAAAAATAGCTGGACATTGTGGCGGGGGCTAGTAGTCCCAGCTACATGGAAAGCTGAGGGAAGAGAATCACTTAAGCCCATGAGTTTGAGGCTGCTGTCAGCTGTGATGCCACTGCACTCTACAGAGGTCAACATAGTGAGACTGTCTCAAAAACTAAAAAAAAAAAAATTAAAAATTAAAAAAGCCCAAGGTGACACCTGACTAGCACCAAACCTAGCTGAATTTCCAGAAAGAACTAGGAATCGGGAAGAAATATAAGACATCTACTTTATTATCTCAAACCCAAAGATTTCAACTAGATCTGTTCAAGAACAGCTATTTCCTCAGAGGCAGACAATCTATATTCATACTGCAAACCAAAGCCAGATACTTTCAAAAACTTCTAAAACTCCCCTTAGCCTGATTTTCTACTAACTGAATGTACATGTGAAGTAACCATTCAACCTCAGTTATTAGCTACATAATGATGGTGGTAGTTTAGAAGCAGAATTTTCTCAAAGTATGATCCAGGGCCTACCTACATCAGAATAATAGATTGTACTTGTTTAAAAAAGAGATTCCTTGCAATATGCACAATAGGTGGTCTCGCAGATTACCCTCCCTTCTCTCCCCTCCAGCCTCCTTCCTTCTCTCCCCTCCCCCTCCTCCATTCTGGGCTATAGTTGTGTTTATCATTCCTATGAAAGTGTGGGTGATTATATATTGGTTTCATAATAATACTGAGTACAAAGGGTGCATGTTAAAGCTATTAAGAGTATAAATGTATTTTTTTTTTATTTGAGACAGTCTCACTATGTCGCCCTAGGTAGAGTGCTGTGGCATCACAGCTCACAGCAACCTCCAACTCTTGAGCTTAAGTGATTCTCTTGTCTCAGCCTCCCAAGTAGCTGGGACTAAAGGCACCCACCATAACACCTGGATATTTTTTGGTTGTAGTCGTCATTGTTTGGCAGGCCAGGGCTGGATTCAAACCTGCCAGCTTGGTGTATGAGGCTGGCGCCCTAGCCACTGAACTACAGGCACCAACATAAGAGTATAAATGTCTTAACACAACAATTAAGTTAGGTGAAGGCTGTATTAACCAGTATGATGTAAGCATTCCAAATTGTATATAAAACCAACGCATTGGCTCGGCACCTGTAGCTCAAGCGGCTAAGGCGCCAGCCACATACCCCTGAGCTGGCAGGTTCAAATCCAGCCCGAGCCCGCCAAACAACAATGATGACTGCAACCAAAAAGTAGCTGGGCATTGTGGCAGGCGCCTGTAGTCCCAGCTACTTGGGAGACAGAGGCAGGAGAATTGCTTGCGCCCAGGAGTTGGAGGCTACTGTGAGCTGTGATGCCACAGCACACTACCCAGAGTAACAGCTTGAGGCTCTGTCTCAAAAAAAAAAAAAAAATTGTATACCATAAATGTACTAACGTACACAGTTATGGTTTAATAAAAAATAAAATAAGAGATTCCTGGCCCCATGTTTACCTCAAATGTTATGAAAGTAGACCCAGGTGTAGACCTAGGAATCTGCCTTTCTAACAAGCACTGAAATTTGTATACAAGTTAAGTTTGAGATTTGTGACATTAGATGGTTCGTTCTTTTTTTTTTTTTTTGGTTGCAGCTGTCATTGTTGTTTGGCGGCCCGGGCTGGATTCAAACCTGCCAGCTCTGGTGTATGTGGCTGGCGCCTTAGCCGCTTGAGCCACAGGTGCCGAGCCGGTTCTTTTTTTTTAATTTTAAAATAGAGATGGTAGGCTGGGCACAGTGCCTTGTAATAATCCTAGCACTCTGGGAAGCCAAGGCAGGATATCCCCTGAGCTCAGGAGTCATCTCTACTAAGAATAGAAAAATTAGGGCGGTGCCTGTAGCTCAGTGAGTAGGGCGCCGGCCCCATATACCAAGCGTGGTGGGTTCAAACCTGGCCCCAGCCAAACTGCAACAACAACAAAAAAAAGAAAAGTTAGCTGGCCCGGCACAGTGGTTCACACCTGTAACCCCAGCAATCTGGGAGACTGTGGTTGGTGGATCGCTTGAGCTCCCAAATTTGAGACCAGCCTGATCAAGAGCAAGACCCCATCTCTAAAAAATAGTTGGGCATTGTGGTGGGTGCCTGTACTCCCAGCTACTTGGGAGACTGAAGCAAGAGAATTGCTCAAGCCCTAGGTTTGAGGTTGCTGTGAGCTATGACTACATGGCATTCTACCCAGGGCAAGAAAGTAAGACTGTCTCAAGAAAAAGAAAAAAGAAAGAAAAAGAAAAAAAGAAAAATTAGCTGCAGGTGGCCAGGTACCTGTAGTCCCAGGGGGAGGAAGGAGGATCACTTGAACCCAGGAGTTTGAGGTTGCTGTAAGCTGTGATGCCACAGCACTCTACTGAGGGTGACATAGTGAGACTGTCTCAAAAAAAAAAAAAAAAAAAAAAAAAAAAAAAAAACACACACAAAATGGACTGCGACTTGAACAAAACACCTAGAGGTTTGAACATCTCACAGTATATTTTTGGTAAAACTCTTCCTCCATTGAAAATATGCATTCCAGGCAATGCCTGTGGCTCAAAGGAGTAGGGCACCAGCCCCATATGCCAGAGGTGGTGGGTTCAAACCCAGCCCTGTCCAAAAACTGCAAAGAAAAAAAAAATGCATTCATAATGTATATGTGTGAATATATAATCTAAGTCATAAGCCTATCAGACCCCTTCCACTTTCAAATTATGCACAGAAACACTGAAACACATAATTATCTTGTAGTTCACACCCCCTTTCCCTTTATTACCTATCCTGAGTTGAACTCTTGTCATCAGTATGGGTATCTGCACTTCCAGTCAAAGCATTATTTCTATTCTTCCTAGAACCAGCTCGAAACAATTCAACTGCAGTTTTCAACTCTTCTTCATCGACAACAAATACATCTTTATAGAGAATTTCATATAACACAGCTGAAGGGGGAAAAATAGCCAAAATTCTGATTGTCAAAACAGTATTTTTTATAACAATGTAAAAATAGCTTTAACTCAACATATAAATTCAACAGATACCAAAGTTTTAAAAGGCCTATTGTGGTAGGTCCACCAATTTAAAGACAAGCAACAAATCATCTGAAATCACACCTGAAAATTCATAAAGCTTCACTTACCCTGACAAATAGCAGCACTTGACTGAAATCGTTTTGTGTATACAGAATCATAATGACCATTACTTGAATAGCAGAGTACAATCTTAAAAAAAAGAAAAACACATAACAATTAAGTGAATATTACATATTTTACAACCATAAAATTATGTTGATAATTACCTTCAAATTAGGTTGGTAGTCAGCAATTGATAATCTAAATGTATTATTTTCTTAAGGTTTTTTTTTTTTTTAGACAGAGTCTCACTCTGTTGTCCTGGGTAGAGTGCCAAGGCATCACAGTTTATAGCAATCTCAAACTCTTGTGCTCAACCATTCCTCTTTCCTCAGCCTCCCGAGTTGCTGGGACTACAGGCATGCACCACTACGGCTGGCTAGTTTTTCTATTTTTAGTAGAGATGGAGTCTCACTCTTGCTCGGGCTGGTCTCAAACTCCTGAGCTCAAGAAATCCACCTACCTGAGCCTCCCAGAGTACTAGGATTACAGGCTTGAGTCACCCTACCCTGTCTCTAAAGTCATTTTTAAAATCTAAATATAGGCCGGGTGAAGTTACACGCCTATAATCCCAGCACTCTGTAAGGCCCAGGCAGGTGGATTGCTTCAGCTCAGGAGTTCAAGATCAGCTCTGAGCAAGAGTGAAACCTTGTCTGTACCAAAAATAGAAAAACTAAGGCAAGATGATCATTTGAGCTCAAGAGTTTGAGATTGCTGTGAGCTATCACGACACCACAGCACTCTACCCAGGGCAACAGAGTAAGATTCTATCTCAAGCAAAATAAATAAAGGCTCGGCGCTGGTAGCACAGTTGTTATGGCACCAGCCACATACACAGAGAGTGGTGGGTTTGAACCTGGCCCAGGCCAGCTAAACAACAATGAGAACTGCAACAAAAAATAGCTGGGTGTTGTGGCTGGTGCCTGTAGTCCCAGCTACTTGGGAGGCTGAGCCAAAAGAACCGTTTAAGCCCAAGAGTTGGAGATTGCTGTGAGCTGTTATGCCATGGCACTCTACCAAGGGCGACATAGTGAGAATCTGTCTCAAAAAAATAAGGAAAATAAATAAATAAATAGGCTCAGTGCCTATAGCTCAAGCGGCTAAGGCACCAGCCACATACACCAGAGCTGGCGGGTTCCGATCCAGCCCGGCCCTGCCAAACAACAATGACAACTACAACCAAAAAATGGCTGGGCGTTGTGGCAGGTGCCTGTAGTCCCAGCTGCTTGGGAGGCTGAGGCAAGAGAATCGCTTAAGCCCAGGAGCTGGAGGTTGCTGTGAACTGTGACGGCCACCGCACTCTGCTTGACAGCTTGAGACTCTGTCTCAAAAAAAATTAAATAAAATAAAATCTAAATAGAAGGAAATGCAAGCTGTACCTCATAAAGAGATCTTCTTAGCAGTGACTTTTAAATGCCAAGATTAAAATCACTACTATTGTTACACTGTTCACCTCAATCACATTCCTTTAATATATGAAACAAAGTCTGATTTACAAATTTGCAAAAAATAGAAATTTTTACAAATTGAGTTACTGAACATAATAGAAACCCTAGGAGATGTCAAGAGACTGAGCTTAACTTCTAAGAATGATTGAAGAAATTAAGTGAAATACCTAAATATTCTAAACTCAGACTAAGAAAGGGACTTCATTCAATTTATTCAAAAGATTAACCACTGTACTGAACAGCAATACATTAATACATCACATGGCAGCTATACTATTAGACAGACTTCCTCAAGGCACTGAGCTATCTACAAAAATGAGGGGTTAACTTCTGAACTATTTTCTTTAACTCCCAGTTTTTTCCCTAAACAATTCAAAGATCATGTTTGCTAACCAAATTTTTCAGCAAAAAACATCCCATGAGATAAAAAATCTGTTCACGTCACTGCTATAAAACCTTTCTAAATTTTTGGTCAAAATATGTGTCTTGGGTGGCACCTGTGGCTCAAAGGAGTAGGGCGCCGGCCCCATATACTGGAGGTGGTGGGTTCAAATCCAGCCCCAGCCCCAAAAACTGCAAAATATATACACACACATAAATATATGCACACATATGTCTTAGTCAGGTGCAGCGTGGCTCACACCTGTAGTTACAGCTACTTGAGAAGCTAAGGCAGGAGGATCACTTGAGCCCAGGGGTCTGAGTGTCTATAGTGTGCCATGATCACACCTATGAATAGCCACTGTACTTCCAGCCTGGGCGCCATAGCAAGACCTTATCTCTATAAAAAGTCTATCTTGTATAAGGAATATAATTCTTAATGATTAATACTTTTCTTTTGAAGCTATCCTTGGTATTAGCAAACTGAAGATGATGCTATCTTCAGCTGTTAACATACAGAAGTATGTTGCCACATATTCTTGGCTGAAAAAATTATCCTGAAAACTTTTTTTTCTACCTTCCTACACTACTCTAGGGTAACTTCTAATAATCAAGTTCACTGATGCCAGGCCTATTGTTCTTTCCTAACCTTTTCTGAAATCACAATTCCATTTCAGTAATAATCTGTTTCCAATTGTCAAGCTAAAGCAACTCACAGTAGAGTTATGAATAAGTTTCTCCCACCACAAGGGATATTTGCATTTAAGAGGAGTTTATTAACTCCTAAGCAGAGAAGCTCTTTGTACTTTGGGCTACAAGAACCAAGAATTTGAACTAAGAAGTGTTAATAACCAGAGGCTGTTAAGGAATAAAAGAACCCAGCTAACCAAAACTGATGAATAAATTATCAGTTCTTATAGAAAGAAAGCAGATGACTCTTAATTTCTCTAAGCAGGTGGCAATAAGTTCCATTTTGATTGGAAGAAGCAAAACAAGGCATGATGGCTTTTATGTTCCTGGTGGTATCCCAACATAAAATAGTAATTCTCATTCACGCTCATAGGGAGTGTGTTTAGGAGTGGGCAGGTGGGATGTAATGCCATTAAACTAATGAAAATGGGGTAAATCTGTATTACTGGTAAGGACAGATATCTAAAAAGAACAAGTAGCAGAATGTTATGTATGAGCCCACCTACATAAAGAAAGACATAAATGCAAAGAGAATGATACATAAGGTTACCCACCCATACTTAATAGTTTACCTTCAAGCACATGAGCTTGAAAAGCATGAATGAGAATTTACTTTTTACTCTACATTTTCAAATTTAAGTTTTATTTTGTTTTTAACATATGTACATTTTTCTAGATAGAGCGAGTTTAATGAAGATGGCCAGCTTTCAGTAGCATTCACTTTAACACTGAATACACTTAGGAAATTAAAGATAGCTATGAAGAATGCAAAATTAGGTCAACATAGAAGGTAGAGGGTACCAAGATGAACATTAGGCATTTATTTCTTTGAAAGTTTGCTCTAGGCTCCGCACCCATAGCTCAGTGAGTAGGGCGCCGGCCACGTACACAGAGGCTGTCGGGTTTGAGCCCGGCCTGGGCCTGCCAAACAACAATGATAACTGCAGCAAAAAAATAGCCAGATGTTGTGGTGGGCACCTGTAGTCCCAGCTACTTGGGAGGCTGAGGCAAGAGAATCACTTAAGCCCAAGAGCTGAAGGTTGCTGTGAGCTGTGAGGACACAGCACTCTACCGAAGGCGACATAAGGAGACTCTACCTTGACAACAAAACAAGCAAAAAAAAAAAAAAAAATAACACAGAAGTTTGAACCTTATCCTATAGTCACTGAAGTGTCAATTAGGGTTTGGGGTGCTTTTTTTAAATTACAGGGGTGACAAGATCAGATCTGTTCCAGAGGTAGCTAACAACACTGGATGAATGACTGGAGAGAAAAAGGCTGGTGACAAAACACCTTGTCATTTAGACTGTGCTTACTTTTTCATTAATTTAGTTAAAAATTATTTAATACCCTGGTAAGCCAGCAGCATTCAATTTGTTTTTCTTCAGACAGTCTCAAGCTGTCACCTTGGGTAAAGTGCTGTGGTATCATGGCTCATAGCAACCTCCAACTCTTGGATTCAAGCGATCTTCTTGCCTCGGTTTTTCTATTTTTAGTAGAGAAAGGGTCTCACTTTTGCTCAGGCTGGTCTCGAACTTGTGAGCTCAAACAATCCACCTGCCTCGGCCTCCCAGAGTGCTAGGATTACAGGCGTGAGCCACCATGCCCAGCCTTCTTTTCTTTTCTTTCTTTTTTTTTTTTTAAGATACAGTCTCCCTCTGTTGCCCTAGGCTAGCATGCCATGGTATTACAGCTCATAGCAACCTCCAACTCCTGGGCTCAAGCAAACCTCTTGCCTCAACCTCCCTGAGTAACTAGGACTACAGGAGTGCACCACTACATCCAGCTAGTTTTTCTGTTTTTTAGTAGAGATAGGAGTCTTGCTCTTGGTCAGGCTGGTCTCAGAACTCCTGAGCTTAAGAAATCCACCCACCTTCGCCTCCCAGAGTACTAGGATTACAGGCATGAGCCACCAAGCCTGGTCTCAATTTCTTTTAAGTCAACATTCACTTATCATCTTACCTTTTCTTCATAGCCATTATCCGTGATAGAAGTTGGAGGCTTTCCAGGATAGCGATAAAGAACGAAATCCCGACTACATGAATAGAAAACAAAAGTGGGTGGGAAAAGATAATTTAGTAAATGTAAGAGATAGTTTTAACAAGCATTCACACATTTTCCTTTTTTTTAAATTAATTTTTATTAAATCATAACTTTGTACATTGATGCATTTATGGGGTTCAGGGTACTGCTTCGATATACAATGTGAAAATGTTTACATTGAACTAAGTAACACATCTATCACAATTATACTCATTTCTTAACAGTAAGAAATATACGATTGCATCATGCATATTAGGTGAGGTCCTCCCAAATACCCTCCCCTCTCTGTCCTCTTCCCTTCTACTTTCTGGACCATAGTTATTTCCTTTTTTTTTTTTAATTATTGGGGATTCATTGAGGGTACAAGAAACCAGGTTATACTGATTGCATTTGTTAGGTAAAGTCCCTCTTACAATTGTGTCTTGCCCCCAAGAGGTGTATCACACACCCAGACCCCCACCCCCTCCCTCCTTCCCTTTCTTTCTGCTCTCCCCTGCCCTCACCCCTCCCACCGTGTACTAGGTCATTAATCGTCTCCAAGTATTCACACTTTTAAACTGCCTACCTTATTAATATAAACTAATAAGCCTAATGTTTGGCTTTAAGATCCAAAGGGTCTGGACTGTTTAATCAGGCTCGGCACCAGTAGCACAGTGGTTACGGCACCAATCACATACACCGAAGGTGGCAGATTTGAACCCAGCCCGGACCAGCTAAAAACGACAATGACAATTGCAACAAAAAATAGCCAGGCATTAATTATGGTGGGTGCCTGTAGTCCCAACTACTTGGGAGGCTGAGGCAACAAAATTCAAAAGTTTGAGGTTGCTGTGAGCTGTAACACCATAGCACTCTACCCAGGGTGACAAAGTGAGACCCTGTCTCAACAACAACAAAAAATGTGTCTCAATTAGCCTGGTGGGTTCGAACCCAGGCCAGGTCAGCTAAACAACGACAACTGCAACAAAAAAAATAGACGGGCATTGTGATGGGCACCTGTAGTCCCAGCTACTTGGGAGGCTGAGGCAAGAGAATCGCTTAAGCCCAAGAGTTGGAGGTTGCTATGAGCTGTGACACCACAGCACTCCTCCGAGGGTGACACAATGAGACTGTCTCAAAAAAAAAAAAAAAAAAAAAAAAAGTGTGTCAATTAGGAGTAGAAGGGGTAAATACAAAATATTACCAATTGTATGTATGCTTGTGAACTTTGGGGGCTCTCCCTACCTAAGCAGGGGTTGGTGAATCTTTTTTGGCAAAAAGCCAAACAATAAGCATTTCGGCTTTTATAGGCCACATGGTTTATTCAACTGTGCTTTTATAGCATGAAAGAAGCCATAAATAATGCTTAAGTGAATGGTCATGAATGTGTTCCAATAAAGCTTTATTTATGGGCACTGAAATTTGAATTTTATATAATCTTCATGACATGAAACCTTCCTTTGACCTTTTAACCATTTAAAATATTTTAAAGGGTGGCGCCTGTGGTTCCGTGAGTAGGGCACAGGTCCTGTATACCAGGGGTAGTGGGTTCAAACCCGGCCCAGGCCAAACTGCAACAAAAAAATAGCCAGGTGTTGTGGCGGGGACTTGTAGTCCCACCTACTCGGGAGGCCGAGGCAAGAGAATCACCTAGCCCAAGAGCTGGAGGTTGCTGTGAACCGTGACACCATGGCACTGTACTGAGGGCTACAAAGTGAGAATCTATCTCTAAAAAAAAAAAAAAAGAAAAAAGAAATAAATAAAATAAAGTCTTTTAAAAATCATTCTTAGCCTAAAGGTCATACAAAGACAGAAAATAGGCTAATATAAAAGCCAACTCCTCATTTAACAGTAATAAAAAAGTGACTTCCCAATGCCTCTTCTATATGTCTTGCTGGATTTAATGAGAAATGGACAGATGGTGAAATACTGACTTGAAAAAAAGTCCCTGTTACAAGAGGGTTCTGATTCTACCAAGGTAGAATCTTACCATCCTAAGAATTATGAGGGAGTATTATACAGAGCAGATTCCTTAAATGAACAAGATTTCCACTAGCCTATAACCTATATTATATGGCTATTTTCTAAAAACACTATACCTTTCATAAATGCTACTTTTGCAGTTATAAAGATCAACTTTTAAGCAACTTCCAAACCGGTAGAGCAGTGCTTCTCAAATATTCCACCCATAATCACCTCCCAATAAACCTCTTTATACTTTCCTTATTTTCTCTATGAAATTTTAATACCATAGATGTACTGTGTACCTGTTCATGTACTATGACCATTTGAAGGACCAAAAACCACATCTGAGTTGTTTTGCCCCTCCCAAAACCAATTCCTACTACCTGGGGACAATATGACTCCACAAAGAATGCATGCCAAAGAGGCAAAAGTTAAATACACAAGAATTATATAAAATAAATATTCTGACTTCCTACAGAATATCAACAGTTCCTAAAGTCTTTTAGTCATCCATACAGATACAAATGCTAAAAGGAGGGCAGCTGTAATAGGTTCTCCACCCAAAAACTACAAACTAAGGGCGGCACCTGTGGCTCAAAGGGGTAGGGCACCGGCCCCATATGCTGGAGGTGGCAGGTTCAAACCTAGCCCTGGCCAAAAACAGCAAAAAAAACCCAAAAACAAACAAACAAAAAAAACCCTACAAACTGACTTTGCTTAGACCTCTTCATTCTACATATTACTACATCAAATCTCAAATTTCCCCAATCCTAACGGGACTTTAGTAGAAACCTTATACACACAGGCACGCACACATACTCAGAAAGAAAAGGGGATACGACTTACTTATAAATTTGAGAAAGAGCCCTTATTTCCAGCTGGCCAGCACCTTCCTAAACACAAATAATGTATAGAGATTTTAAAAACATTCTATAGCTAGGAGGTAGAAAGAAGTTCAACAATTTTTAAAGCTTCTTAGCATTGTTTTAGATGAAGAATTTATAGAACATGCTATAACTTGTTTTGATGCTTGGCATACTGCAATAGTTACTCAACCTTATCCTGAAAAAAATGGACCTAAAGCCCTTCTTAGTCATTAAGTAATAAGGACAGCTAATAAGAGAGTTTTAAAGCACAATAAAAGTAGAACTATTATAATAATAAAAAAGTAGCAGGATAAAGAGTTGGAGGTTGCTGTGAGCTATGACGCCACAGCACTCTACCAAGGGTGATATAAGTGAGACTCTGTCTCAAAAAAAAAAAAAAAAAAAAGAAGTAGCATGGTATTTAGTAAATGTGTCTTAAATCTAGAACTATGTAATTTTATCACATAAAATTACTAATTACTTCTAAATAAGGTATATGTTTACAGATTTTACTTCCACATAAAAGGAAGATACAGAAAACTATTTAATAAAACAAAATAGTGGTCTCTTTAGTAATATTCATTACCACCCTCCTCCCCCATGAAAGTGAAAAGGCTTATGCTTATCCTACTTCCACTGTGCATATATACTCTTTTTCTAATCTATGGATGATGGGATTACTGACACACAAATTTCAATGTTCAACACAAAATAATGGATCAATTGCCAGCCTCAAAACTTTTGCAAGTACTATTGATTCAACACAGCTGGCTACCAAAGAAAATATTTTAAGTCTGTCTAAAGTGATAGTTGAATGAATATTTAGGTTTCTATTATAAATAATTCTGAAAAGATTAAACCCCCATATTTGATCTTACCTTGGGATCTCCCAACCGTTCCAGGTATTTCTCAAAAGATCCCTCCACATACTTCAAAAATAAAACAAAGTTGACTTAACCAAATACATAGCATTACTGAAATCTGGTTATATTCTGCAATATTATCCTCTGATGAGTTTTTTGTTCAGTTCAACAATTATGATATTAAGTTACTACTTTGCACAACACCTCAAGGAGATTTGCCCATATATAAAAGTTATGAGTGGAGAAAAGCTAGAGTATAAAAGCATCTTAGATATTGGTCTTGGCTTATCCACAAATTAGTACATTTCATAAAATTATATACCTTCAAGATTCATTTAATGTCAACTTAAATATCTTGATAATTTTTGTAAATCAAGCCTAGTAATTATAAAAATTTTCTAATTTGACAGCAAACATACCTTTGCAAAGTTAAACTGAGGAACTTCAAAAAGAATTATTATTAGTTTCAAAAGAGCCCAGGGTACAAGGGAACTTTTGGGGGTGATGAAAATGTTCTATATCTTAAGTGTGGTGGCAGTTGCATAATTGTGTATCATTGCCAAAACTAAAAATGCTAAACTTAAAATGGTCAATTTTATCCTATGTAACATATACCTCAATAAAAATGAAATTCAACTCAGAATATAACAAATTTATTTCTAACTCCATATACCCTATATACTCAAGTATAAGCCGAGTTTTTTCGGCACAAAATTTGTGCCAAAAACCCCGAACTCGGCACAAATTTTGTGCCAGAAAAAAACTCGGCTTATACTCGAGTATATAGGTATAGCACTAGACTTTAAAAATCAGTTTTAAATTTTTCCTTAATTTTCAAAAGGTTTTTTTTTTAGAGACAGTCTTACTTTGTCACCCGCCGTGGAGTGCCGTAGCATCACAGCTCACAGCAACCTCCAGCTCTTGGGTTTAGGCAATTCTCTTGCCTCAGCCTCCCGAGTAGCTGGGACTATAGGAACCTGCCACAACGCCTGGCTATTTTTTTGTTGCAGTTTGGCTGGGGCTGGGCTCGAGCCCGCCACCCTTGGTATATGGGACCAACGCCTTAATCAGTGAGCCATTGGCGCCACCCAACTTTTAAAGTTTTGAGGTATAACTTACATACAATAAACTGCACAATTTAAATAGCACAAATAAATTTTGACTTATGTATGCATCCCATGAAATCGTCACCACAGCTGAAGATAGTGCATATCTCTATCACTCCTCTAAAGTTTCCTTGTGCCCCTTCCCTAACTGATCAACAAGCAGTGACCTGCTTCCTGTCACTACAAATTGGTTTGTATTTTTATTGAATTTTATATAAAGGAAACTATAAAGTACAAATGGGGGGGTGGCTTCTATCATTCAGTATAACCTTTTTGAGATTCATTCATGTTGTTTTAAAATTGTACACACATCTTTATTACTCAAAATGTAGTCCACTAAACAACAGCAAACACTACTTTCGAATTTTTTTTTAAAGTAAAAATCTCTGGCCCCAGCTCAGACCTACTGAATCAGAACCTGTAGTTTAACAAAATTCCCAGGTGTTTTGTATGTACAAAAATACTTGCGATGCACTGCTTTACACCATCAAATAATGTCACGAATAATTGTTTCCCCAGGTGTGGAAAAACCTATACTCAGCCACAAGGTAACAAGCTTACAAGTCAAGAAGCCTTTGCACAGTTTTACAATTCCCTGAAACCTGTAGAGAAAATCAAGAATAAACCTAAAACAGCCGGAAAATATCCAGAATAAACAGGAGAAAATAGTATTGAAAGCACTAGAAACACGAAGAAAAAAAAAAAAAAAAAAAAACAGAAAAGGGCACACTTTCACCAAACCTTGATAAAACCTCCAGTTTTGTTAAAAAAAAAAATTCAAATACTTGGGCGGCACCTGTGGCTCAAAGGGGTAGGGCGCCAGCCCCATATGCCTAAGGTGATGGGTTCAAACCCAGCCCAGGCCAAAAACTGCAAAAAAAAAAAAAAAAAAAAAAATTCAAATACTTATATGTGTACAAAGATATCCTCTAATGTTATTTACCTAAAGTCAATCATTAGTAGCAGAGCTCCAATTACCACAATTTGTCACATGAAAAGACCAGATATTTAGACAAATTTGTTTCCTTACAATTAATTTTACAAGATTCCTCAAATTGACTGAAATTACTATGCACAGCATTAAGCAAGATTATGGAGAGAGTTTGCATTTGCACCTATTTCTAAATATGCATTTTAAAATATTAACAGAGCCAAACCTTTCATGAACTATTATTACATTTTCAAGAAAATAGTACATGGATAATACAAAATAAATGTAACTATTTAGAGTTTCAGGGCTGGGGTGTGGTATCAAAGAAGTAGGAGGAAGGGGACAGACTTTTTTCTTAATTTTTAATAAGAATAAAAAACAACATAATTCTGGGAGAAGGTTCAGAAGTATGCTAGCTAGTGGGAAGGAGGCCAAATGAGAATTAAATACTTGCTATTGAGAGAGACTACATGATATAATTATCATATATAGATGCTCAAAATTCTTTTCCCACCCGCTACATATGCTGCTGACAATTCTCCCCTGGGTATGTGTTCTACTTACAGACTCAAAAGTTTGTCGATGTTCCCTCATATATGAGACACAAGCCTTCCTGATTTCCAAATGATGGACCTGGCTGCAAAACAACTAAAAAACACCAATTCACTGTCAGTAGCCATTTAAAACAGAAGCTTCTAAATCAAGATTATGAACTGGACACTTAATAAGACTTCCTTATCCAGAAAATATGTAGGAAATTGGAAATTAAATCCTTACCTTACTAAATTTATCATCTTTAGTGAGATTGGGAAGGAATGATTCTGTCATGACTCACTCCTTTTTCTCCTCAAATTTACAACCTGTAAATTGTTTCTTAGGCATAAAATTTACAGGAAGCAGAGGATACTTACAAATGATTAAATTACATTTCAAGTTGTCTTTAACCCCATTTTCTTACCACTTCTACATTATAAACTGGCATTTAAAAAATAGAAAAGGTACAGCAATATATTTATACTAATCAGCAAAGACCAAGGTAATGCACCAAATTAAGGAGCAGAGGGTCTCTTTCCAGGATGTGGATAGGCCTAGATGTTTTTATTAGGGAACAGAAAAGAGAATTTTGTTTTTTCTGGTGAACTACATATCTAGCTACAGGTCTCAAATTGAAAACTGAGTATATGGAAGATATATTTGTTTCCATTTTACCTGCTCCGAAATAGCCCGAAAGAGGCAAGAAGCATCCTTGGCAGTCAGCTTTCGAAACAGCCCTAAGCTGCCTAAATATTCATCCATTGATGCCTCATTCTGATACTTCTGGCCGGAGTGCTTTTTCCATCCTTTATGCATTGTGCACAGGGTGGGGGGAGGGAGAAAGGAGCAGAAGAGTGGTAAGAAGGAAAAAGCAGGGTGCAGGCAGGAATGGGTAGCAGTGACAAGGGCTTGCTTATGCAGGTATCCGGAAAGCAAACCAAAGTCTAGGCATGAGAAGGCAGTTGGAGTCAGCACAGCAGTATCTTGGCACTTCCCAGGAGCAGAAGCAATGAGTTGGCTTTCCCCGGACAAATCCGGATCCTGTGAAAAGAAGAGGAAAAGCCAATGCTCCTAGGAATAGGGAACTTGATATGAGACAAGGGAGGAAAAAGGTGCTTACAGAGCTACCTGGCTAGGGAAGAGTGGGATTAACCCAATCAGCCCAAGGTTGAGAAAAGTATGCATAAGCAGCTGAGCTTGGGACCAGAAGGAAACAGAGCTTGCAGCTTAACTCAGGGCAATTGCTGCAGGAGGCTGCAAAAGGATTAGAATAAGGCTCAGGTGTGTTAAATGCAGGCTGGTCCACATTACACTGCTTTAAAATCTCTGCTTTCATTTTCAACTAGTCTGTGCTCAAATTCCTGTTCCTTTCATAGCTCCAGGGAAATAAAGGCAGGAGGAAATCTAAACATAATTAACTAGTAAGCTTTTACATTAAGAATATCTTCTTAGGCTTGGCACCAGCCACATACACCAGAGCCGGCCAGTCTGAATCCAACCCAGGCCTGCCAAACAACAATAAAAACTACAACCAAAAAATAGCTGGGCACTGTGGCAGGCGCCTATGGTCCCAGCTACTTGGGAGGCTGAGGCAAGAGAATCACTTAAACCCAGGAGTTGCAGGTTGCTGTGAGCTGTAATGCCATAGCACTCTACCCAGGGCAATAGTTTGAGGCTCTGTCTCAAAAAAAAAAAAAAAAAAAAAAAAAAAGTATCTTTTTAGGCCCAATGCCTATAGCTCAGCAGCTAGGGCGCCAGCCACATACACCAGAGCTGGCAGGTTCGAATCCAGCCCAGGCCTGCCAAACGACGACAAAATACATCCAAAATATAGCCGGGCATTGTGGCAGGCACCTGTAGTCCCAGCTATTTGGGAGGCTGAGGCAAGAGAATCACTTAAACCAGGGGTTCTCAACCTTCCTAATGCCACAACCCTTTAATACACAGTTCCTGTGGGTCGTGACCCACAGGTTAAGAACAGCTCGCTTAACCCCAGGAGTTTGAGGTTGCTGTGAGTTGTGATGCCACAGCACTCTGCCCAGAGCAACAGCTTGAGACTTTGTCTTTAAAAAAAAAGAAAAGTATCTTTAAAAAAAAATGGAGATGAACCTCCCTTTATCTGTGAGGGCAGAGGTCACAGTTCAAGCAAAGTGTCAAAGCAATTACCTGGTTATTTCAGATATGGGGCTGAAGTAATCGCTCATTTAATCCTACATAATAACGCTCTGCTAGCACCACAGAAACTAAATCTATTAGCTATGCTAGGAAACCCCAATACAATTATCGACTAATGTCTTCAAAGTATCATACAGCACTAATAAAAAGGAAAAATGCAGAAAACGTGTTTCTTAAAAAATGAAAATGAAAATTTAAATGAAAGCAGCCTGAACAGAATATTTTATCCACAAACTCTATGATAGGCTAAATTTAAAATGCTGTAGCACACTATGAGAGGCACTGGACGTAAGAGGCATGTTTCAGGCTCAACACCCGTAACTCAGTAGTTAGGACACAGGCCATCCATATACACCAGAGCTGGCAGGTTTGAACCTGGCCCACGCCTGCAAAACAACTGCAACAACAACAACAACAAAATAGCCGGGCATTGTGGTGGGCACCTGTAGTCACAGCTACTTGGGAGGCTGAGGCAAGAGAATTGCTTAAGCCCAAGAGTTGGAGGTGTGAGCTGTGACGCCATGGCACTCTACCAAGGGCTACACAGTGAAACTCTGTCTCCAAAAAAAAAAAAGGCATGTTTCAAAAAGGCGCTTTTCCAGAAAATCTGCTTCTAAAAAAAGACCAAAGTAAAATATTAAGGGTCAAAGACAGGATGAGTTGTATTACTTGATTGCACTATCAAGTGTCATTTTTATTTAAGTACCAAAATCCATTTTCTTACTTTTCTTTAAGTGTTAAAAAGTAAATAGGTAAAAAGCTGTCTTTTAAAAAGCTGCAACATTAAGCTGCTTTCAAAAAAATTTTTTTTGTGTTTGTGGATTCAGCAGTAATCATGACTGCCCCTATAAAAAACAATCAATATTCAGGAGGGTGCCTGTAGTTCCAACTACTCAGGAAGCTGAGGCAGGAGAATCACTTAAGCCCAGGAGTTAGAAGTTGCTATGAGCTGTAACCCCACAGCACTCTACCAAGGGGGACTTAGTAAGACTCTGTCTTAAAAAAATAAAAACCCATCAAGGGCGGCGCCAGTGGCTCAAGGAGTAGGGCACCGGCTCCATATATCAGGGATCGCAGGTTCAAACCCAGCCCTGGCCAAAACTGCAAAAAAAAAAAAATAATAATAATAATAAAAATAACCATTAATATTCAATTGTACAATTTAGGAATGAAAAAAAAAATGGTTACATGGTAAAATAAACAAATCCTGACTTTCCTTAGCACCCCAATTTATAATTACCTTAACTAATTTTTATTTTTTTGACAGTCTCACTTTGTCAACCCTCTTAGGGTACCGTGGCATCATAGCTCACAGCAACCTCAGACTCTTGGGCTCAAGCGATTCTCTTGCCCCAGCCTCCTGAATAGCTAGGAGGGACTATAGGCACCTACCACAATGCCCAGTTATTTTTACAGTTTTTGGCCGGGGCTGGGTTTGAACGCGCCACCTCCGGCATATGGGGCTGGCACCCTACCCCTTTGAGCCACAGGCACCGTCCTATGCCCAGTTATTTTTAGAAAGGGTGGTCTCGCTCTGGCTTAGGCTGGTCTCCCACTCATGAGCTTAGGTGATACGCCCACCTTGGCTCTAACTAATTTCTTTTTTAAAAGAAATTGTAACACTAGGGAAGTGATGTCTTCTGCAAAACTTCTGAAATACTATGGGAAGAGGAATCACCATCTTTCTTTAAGCTCACTGATTCACTGAGATAAATTAATTGAAGGTTATAATGAAAATTTTAATTATTTTTTGTTATATTTCATTTGTCAAGAAAAATGTAAGTTATTTGCATATATTGCTTTTTAAGTGAAAAACAAGGTATATAAAACTTAATACAATCTATATCCTTCATTTTGAGGAACGGAAAAGAAAAATTGGGAGAGAGAAAATCAGAAAATAGGAGAAAACTGGAAACAAAAAAGTCAGGGACAGAAAGACAAAGGAGATGGGTGAAAAAAAAAAGTAACACGGAAACACAGAGAAGCAGACCCACACAAATATAGTCAATTGATCTCTGAGAAACATACAACAACAGTTCAATAAAGATGGCATTTTCATCAAATGGTGCTAGAAAAACATGCCAAAAAAAAAAAAAAAAATCCTCAACCTATACCTCACACCTTTACAATAATTAACTGAAAGATCTAAATGTAAAGCAAACTTTCAAAACTTTTAAATAAAACATAGGAGAAAATCTTCAAGACCTTGAGTCAGGCAAAGAGTTATTACACATATCATAACATTAAAAATGATTAATTTGACTTTATCAAAACTAAAAATTTTTGTTCTGTAAATATCATTGATAGGAGAATGAATTATACAAACCACAGACTGGGAGAAAATATTTTTTATGTTACATATCTAACCAAAAAACTTTGAAAGTGTTCTCAAAAGTCAATGATAAAAAAACAAACCAATCTTTAAAATGGGCACAAAATTTGAATACACATTTCACCAAGATATAGGAATGGCTAATAAGCACAGAAAAAGATATACAAAATCATTAGTCATTACGAAAATACAAATTAGAACCACAACAAGATATCACTACACACCTATTAGGACAGCTGTAATAAATATTACAGACAATACTAAGTGTTAACAAGGATGTAGAGAAATTAACCCTAAGGAAAAGAAGGCAAATGCAAAAGATGTATGACTTCCAAAGATACATGGTTCCATTTACATAAAATACACCACAAGAGCAAATCTATAGAGACAGAAGCTGATTAGTAGTTGCCTAGGGCTGGAGTGGAACTAGGCACTGACTATGATTAAGCACAATGAATCTTTTGGGATAAAAAATTTATTCTAAAACTATTCTATGATGATGCTTTCAGAATTCCATATATTAACTAAAAACTACTGAGTTGTACTCTTAAAACTAGGGAATTTAACAGCTTTCAGATTTGTCACATACCATACACTTCAAAGTTTATACTTTTATGATTTTTTATTTATTTTTAGAGTTGTGCATCCATCAACACATCAGCTACCCTAAAATGATACCCTGCATCCTCTAGCTGTCAACCTCTAAATCCCCTATTTCCACCAACCCCAGGCAACCACTAATCTACTTTCTGAACTGAGGTTTTCAAGGTTCACTCACATTGCTGCATGTATCAGTACTTATTTCTACCCATTGGACAGTTAAACCACAATTTATCCATTCATTACATAAGAATTTGAATTTTTTCCATTTTTGACAACTATGAACAACATTGCTATATTCATATACAAGTTTTTGTTTGGCCATATATTTTCAATTCTCTAAGGTAAATACCTAGGAGTGGAATTGCTGGATTCCTTTAACCTTTTGAAAAACTGTTTTCCACAGCAGCTGTACCATTTTACATTCTTACCAGTAGCATATGAGAGTTCCAACTAGAACTTTCCTTTGTTAGTGGGAATGTAAAATAGTACAGCCACTCTAAAAAATAGTTTATCATGACCTAAGACAAAAGTATCCATACTGAGATTAAAAGAGTCCATTAAGTAGCCATGACAATAAAAGCAAAAATGACTATTGGCACTGCACATAATAATAAAATTTCTGAAGCCAGAGTATAGAAGGAAGATTCTACGACTTTCGGAGAGGGAAGAACAGGTCATATAACAAAAAAATTTAAAAAATCACAAATACAAAGAGCAACAAATTTCTCCAAAGAAAAATAGAATTAAGTAAACAATGAAGTTCCAGATTAGAGGGAAAATTATCTCCAACCTTAATTTCTATACTAAGCTATCTAATGGGAGAGTAAAATAAGGTGTTTGTAGAAAGGAAAATTTAAAAACTTTACCACCTTTTCTCAGAAAGCTACTAAAATATATTTGAAACCTTAATAAAAAAGTTAAACCAAAAAGGGGGGGGGGGCAATCAATCCTGGAAATAAGTGATTCAACACAAGAGAAAAGCAAAGATAATTTCCAAAATGAGGATGAAGGGAAAATCCAAGGAAGTCAGACACTCAGTAGGACTAGACACAGAATGAGTAGTTCAGATAAAAGAGAATCTAGTTCAGATAAAAGAGAATCCAGCATAGACATCTAAAATAACAAATAGGCTGGGCTCGGTGGCTCACACCTATATTTATACTTTGGAAGGACGAGGCAGGTGGACTGCCTAAGCTCAGGAGTTCAAGACCAGCCTGAGCAAGAGTGAGACATACTCTCTACTAAAACTAGAAAAACTAGCTGGGTGTTGTAGCAGGTGTCTGTAATCCCAGCTACTCCAGAGGCTGAGGCAAGATCACTTGAGTCCAAGAGTTTGAGGTTGCTGTGAGATATAACAACACAGCACTTTACCAAGAGCAACAAAGTGAAACTCTGTCTAAATAAATAAATAAATAACAAATAGGTAATTAAAGTCATAGATAACTTAATCTGTTTAAATACCCTAAGGAGAGATATAACACTTCTGTTGGAGAGTTTAAGGATGTTTCTATCAAAAACTAGGCAAATTGGGCGGTGCCTGTGGCTCAAAGGAGTAGGGCTCCGGCCCCATATGCCTAAGGTGGTGGGTTCAAACCCAGCCCCGGCCAAAAACTGCAAAAAAAAAAAAAAGAGAGAGAAAAGAAAGAAACTAGGCAAATTGGCTCAGCCTCTGTAGCTCAAGCAGCTGGGACGCCAGCCACATACACTGGAGCTGGCGGGTTCAAAACCAGCCCAGATCCTTCAAAACAACAATGACAACTGTAACTTAAAAACAGCCAGGCGTTGTGGTGGATGCCTGTAGTCCTAGCTACTTGGGAGGTTGAGGCAAGAGAATCGCTTAAGCCCAGGAGTTTGAGGTTGCTGTGAGCTATGACACTACAGCACTCTACCCTGGGTGACAGCTTGAGACTCTGTCTTAAAAAAAAAAAAAAAAAAAAAAAAAAACTTGGAATATTATGGCGCACCACCCATAGTAGAGTGGTTACCGCACCAGCCACAAACACCGAGGCCAGAAGGTTCGAAAACCCCCCTCG